>JAIUZE010001733.1:0-14404 GCA_022085475.1 Heliosperma pusillum
GGTTATTTAATTCTCATATCCGGCATGATAAATATATGTTTCATGATGATATATGATTATATGCTTGCTTATGTGCGTTTTGATGTGATATGGCTAGGAGGACCCTGAGTTACTCCCCACTGACTATGCCATTCATGTTTAATGAATGAACAGGTACAAGTCGGTGCTACATAGGGTGAGACTAGTGTGAGCTAGCGAGCGTCGTTCTACGATGATTTACCTTTAGCCGTTTAGACTTTTACATTTTTGGGATTATTGTATGATTTTGGGATTGTCATCCCCCTTGTAGTTGCTTGTCGACTCTATTCGACTTAGCTACTTCGTTTATTTACTTTGAACCTTATCTTATGATAATTCCCGCGAAACTTCTTTTATAAGTTTTAAAAATTCTCTAAATTCCGCTGCATATTACTTGTTTACTTTTATGTTTTCGCGAGGGTTGTCACAATTTTGGTGGTAATGTCATCAATGTCCATGGGATGCTCAAGTTGAGCAAGATCATCCGTGCAAGCTTTGATAGACGTCATGTAATCGGTGATGCTCATGTCATCGAGTATGGGAAATATTATCAAGACAGTCTTGGATTTGAATTCGATGACCCCGGGATGAATTGGCAAAAGTACGATTTAGGGTATTCCATGCGGCATTCGACGTGGTGTGGTTGACTCGAAGGGGATAAAGTACTGGTGAGGGCACCAAGAATGAGTTGGTCTTGGCGATACCAAGTCGAGTAGGCGGATTCGGGTTTACAGTGGGTTCAATGGCAGGAGGAGTGGGCTGGACAATGATAGTTTTTGGTGGAGGTGGGTACGCGCCATCATGGTAAGCAAACAATTGAAGGTCGTTCATTATAGCACGAATTTGGAAACGCCATTGACGAAATGTCATCATATCCTTGCGTTGATTACAATTAGCAAAGGTGACAAGGGTGAAGGGCGAGTTAGGTTCGACAGCGTTTGCGAATTAGAGTTGGTGGGCAACCATGATATGATTATGGAAATTAACCAAGTTAAGCGTGTATAGGATTCGAGTTCGGATTAATTTTTGATTGTGAGGATCGTTGGGTGACTGATACCATGTTAAGAATGAATAGCTTGTATATTAATCGATATGTTTAATGCAGTTACTGACTTGAGTATTTATACAAATAGATGCTTCAGCTAAAGGCTAAACTACCAGCTAAATAAGAGCTACAAAGTATGATATACAATTGACTAAATACATTAACAAATTAGGAAGAATATGAGAGAAAATAGGAGAGTCTCAAGGCATTTGTTGAAGCATAGAATTAAGTGTTGTGAGTGGTTGGACTTCGAGACGATTGTATAGTATTGACACTTTCTTCATCAAACGGGAATGTCGCTTTTTGAATCCGCCAAATGGTTCGACAACGAGAACGAGGCCTTTTTTCGAACTCGTTCGATAATGGCCCGACTTCGTCTCGCAATCCAAGTCACATAACCGTGGGCTCAGATACAATATTAAATTTGTATTTGGGCCTAGGCCACGCCTATTGAGAATGAGAAAAAGTCCAGTTCATAAGGTGGAAGAGACACCATCCCAAAAGCATTTGAAAATAAGAGTAGCTTCTTCTTTATAAACTAGAGCATTCTTTCATTTTCTTGAATGTGGAAGACCTTAATTGATACTCTCTTCATCCCGGTTAATTATTGTCCTTTTATTTTGGCACAAAGATCAAAGAAAGAGTGGATGATCATTTGTAATTTCACTCAATAGATGACAAGTGAATATAGTCTTATTGGATGATCAAATTATACATAAAAACTAATTCTAATATAGAGTTGACAATAATTGACTGAGACATCCTAAAAAGAAATAGGACAACAATTAATCGGGACGGAGGGAGTATTTTCTCACAATATCTTTCCACTTAATTAATTGTATAATTTGTCATTAACATGCGTTGAGGACTATGTTAATGGTCGGCCACCTCATTGTTTTCTTTGGAATTAATATGGTTTGACATTGAAAGGTAATTTCAATGTAATCCATGAAATATATAATGCGATGTAGGCATTGGAGCTAATTAACAAATAAAAGAATGGGGCCATTCAATATTTTTGACTTGGTAAGTTCGTATATCATTATCAAAGATAATCAAATGGATTTACAAAATCAGAGTAAGAACAACTGAACAAGTAACTATTGCTACACGTAAGGCCACTGGTCCCGCTTATATATTATCATCAATGATTGAAACGTTTTTGTTATTAATAATGAAACTATGACTCATATTCGTCTTATTTATCACCCATATTCTTACTTACCATTTTTGTTACTACATTTTCATTTCTGGATAGAGATGTCATTGGGGCGGGATGGTGGTGGATATAGGCTCTCCTGTACCCATACCCACCAAGAACCTCTCGTATCCATTCCTGCCCCACCATTCATGGCGAGTAGAAGTTTCCAAAAACCATACCTGTCCCAACGGGTAGAAATATAAAACTGTACCCATACCTGCCCCACCACCTGCTAAAGTTCTATCCATACCCGCCTTAACTGGGGCGGGTTCGAGCGGTATCCACTTGTACCCATCCCACTAGCATCTCTATTCCTGCATGATATTTATAATATTTATGACAAGTACAAGTGTACAACCGGCCAAGTAGCCAGTCTAGCCACATTTTGTCGATTATTCCTACTCTTTCTATTTGGCCCAATTTACTCCATACAAGTATAGGTGGCCATCGAGTCAGTTAGATTGGGTTAAGTTGGGTTGGGTCGTATCAGGCTTGGGTCATATCGAGTCCATCTGCCTTTTGGGTCATATCGAGTCCATCTGCCTTTTGGGTCAAGTCGGGTCGGGTTGAGTCTGGTCTAATGATATTTCGGGTCAGAGTTGGGTCTTGGGTTTGGTTACTTATTATTAAGTCAAATGTATCAGTTTAAACAATAAACCATCTTCATTTTGATCAATATTAACCTTACTAATTGTCAGTCATCAAGTTAACCGGGTCAATATCGGGTCTGGGCCAGGTTCAGGTCGCTGTCATTGGGTCGTGTCGGGTTACGAGTCGTCATCGAGTCGGGTCGGGTCGATTTTGAGTTGCCATATTCTCTGATTTTGTCGGTCGGATCACTCGACTCGGGTAAGAATGGCCAGCTCTACATATGACCACATATGAGAGGGGATTTATAAAATATAATGAATTGGACTGAACAAGTAATTAAACTTCTAGTGCGATAACATAAAATTTTTATGAATGTAATTATTTTTTCGGTACAAATGAATATTATAATTACTAAAATTTTACCAATTTTCACAGTTTGTCTCTCTGTGTCAATTATTTATTTATTTGTATTTGATTAAAATACTTTTTACACAGAATATAAAAGGTAAACAAATGAACGAAACTAAGAAAGTATTAAATTTCACTATCAAGGGTTTTGGTCGGAATATATTATGAATGTAATGTCATTTATGATAGGGCAGGGTAGGCACGTCCAACGGTCCAAGTATCTACGACAAGTTCATTATTAACTAAAAACAAAAATGTAAGTCTTGCCGAACTATGAATTATTATTAGACAAATTCTCATTTAAGACAGACATATTCATCTTAAGCTAAAGGCAAGTCAAATATATCCATATAGAAATAAGACAAGCTATTCAATAACAAAAAAATAGTCCTATTAATCCATGTGAGATGACATTTAACGAGTCTCAATCCCAAGACGGACACACCCGTATTAAGCTAAGGAAAACTAACTGTTTTTGTTATTATAGACTTTATTACCATGCATAATTGCATATACATTGGCAAACTGAATAATCTGAAGCCCAAGTGTGATTACAATCGGAAACAAAAAAAATGACAACTATATTCATCACTTTTTACTTACTCTAGATAGCTTTGAGCTATTTTTAGTATGTACCCAACCACGTCCTACGAGTACAAAATAAGTACTACGTGAAAGACAAACAATAAAAATATAGTAAAAGACCAGAAAAAAATGTAACCTCGGGCAAAAAAAAAAAACTAAATGTGAAAATTAAAAATAATTACCACCCAAAGTTTCATTGATCATGATGCCATTGAGCTTCCAATTCCAAATCTTGACTTGTCCTACTAACACATAATCTATTAGTCGATCGCTCCCCTGTGTCATCGGGCCGACCCGCCCGATTTAACGGTGACTTGATCGATTTCAATAAGTTCCTTGGACTTGTCATTGATCCCATAAAACCATTGTTACTGTTATTACTCTCGTTGTTACTCGAATTATTTCCAATTCCATTATTTGACTTTTGTGACTTGCTTGAACCGGACCGTGAAATAAAAGGTGGACTAACAGAAAGCCGCCAATGGTCCGGTTTCATTCCCCCAACCCCGATATTGCACTCGACACTCCTAGCCCGGTACCCGACCGGTGGGCTAACTATAGCAGCTGGTAGACCACTCAATTTCGCATTTACCAACTTGTTACGTATTTCATCAGGTAACCTTAACGTGTACCTCTCACAATCCTCAACCAATGAATGCCCCGTTGAGTGTGACCTCGGCAATTTTCCTATAAGACCGTCCACTGTTCTAATTTCTTGCACAACCGGACTTTTAATTACCTTAATATCCTCAGGAGACGACGTTCCAACCCGTATGCTCACGTCGCGATTATGATGAGACGACTCTAAGTCATCCTCGTCGGATGATTGATAAAATTGTTGCGTTAGGTAATTGAAAGACAAGGACCTATCACTTAACTGATTTTCCAAATTTGCCCTGCAAACGGGGCACGTGACGTGAGAGGCAAGCCACGGACCGACACAATGAGGGTGGAACACGTGACTACAAGAGGGTAACATTCGTAATATTTCAAGGTCAGTGAACTCGTTTAAACATATGGCGCATTCTAGCAAGGATTTCCCAATACGGTGCATTTTAACGTCGGAATATAAAAACGTAGGGAACGTGTCCACAATTTTTGGGTCTAGACCTCTTGGTGACCTTTCATTTCTCCATGCCTCAATTCCGCCACTAAATCCTCTGCCTGGTGTGTACCCCAGGCAGAGCATGAAGTGGCGGATGTAGACTGAAATAAAACCTACGCTAAAAAAGAATATGATCAATATGATGACAGCTGTCGCCATAGGCGGGCTGAAATTGTAGGTCGATGAAGGTGGTGATGGAGGCGATGTTTCTTGAGCCGTGGCGGATTTGGATAGTAGAAGGGAAAGACACAATATAATGCAACCATGACTACTTGGGTGTGTTTGGATAGGCATGTATGGATGTAAGATTGTAGGGACATATAGGTTTAATTTGTGTGTGTGGTCTTTGGGAGGTTTTGAGAGGAGTTTAAGAGGGAAAAGAGATAAAATTGTAGTGCAAAAAAGGGTTGACTTGGGTGAGGTGGGGTCATCTTAAGGGTGTACTTCAATTATTGGGTGTTTATTTATGATCAATGTTGAATGTTGAATTGTTGATGGTAGCTGATGGTCTGGGGTGATTATCATTCATTACATACAAGTTATTTAATATAACAAGTTAATCACGTAAATACATTATCCAAATAATGCATATAATAGAAAAAAAATTAAAAAAAAAGGTTGGTTATGGCTTCTAAGTGCCTAAGTGGCGAGCATGTATGTTGCATAGTGCATACATTAGGTTTTGTAATCCGTTTATGTTTCCTTTATGTGGGTAAATTTGCTATTTTATATGGAAATATTCTTCTGTCACTCCTTACACTTAAGTCATTATAACATTTGTTTTGGTCTTTCTTTTTAAGGTGTAAGGGGGACTGTCTTCCCGGAAGACATAAAAATTTTTCATTGTACTTCCTTCATTCAATTCCACTCTACCATATTGCTTTTTGCACAAATATTAAAGGAGCAATTAAACAACTAATATAAGTACATATGGGAGTGTGTAAGATGTTTATTAAATTGATATTTGTGGGAATATGAGTGGGTTATGAGTGACATTATATGTAAATAAGATGTTTTGATTAGGATAAAGTGGTCATTTTACATTCTTTTTTAGGAAAGTGGTAGAGTGGAATTGAATGGATGAAAAAAGAAATATGATAGAGTGAAATTGAAGGGAGGAAGTATATGATATATGGTAATCATTGGAGATCTGGTCTTAGCAAATATATACTCCCTCCGTAGTCAGTCCCTCACCGTCCTTGTCATTTGTTTATCATTTTCATTTTAGGGTGTCACGTTGGTATATATACATTTATATATTAAAAAAAAGTTTTCTATGAGCAATTGAATCTCTCGATGGGACTATATTGTCCACTTGTAATCAATAAGTAGAACTTCAAATGATCTCCTACTATTTCTTCTGTACTTGCTGCCAAAAGAAAAGGTAACCAATTGTCCAGGGCGAAGGGAGTATTAGATAATATACTATGTATGGGTTGGCAATTATACCGAAAGTATATATTTGAATGTGTCGGCCTTTTGTTTTCACTAAAAAAAAACTCAAGATGTTCATCAATGACAACTATTTGTCTTGGGAACTGCTTGTCGATGGACGAACGATGCTTTTCGGAGAGGCAATTGTGGTTAAACTGAATTGTGTAATGTTATCCCTTTTGTTTGCGAAACGGAATGATAAATTAATTAGAACACAACAGTTCGACGAGTACATTAGAGGGCGAGCCAGGGAATAAAGTAGCAGAAACCAAATAAATTTTACAAAGATAATCAACAAAGTTTGGTGCATATTGCCAACAAAAGCTTCCATCACATGATGATGACCGGTCCAGGAGCGAGAAACGGACAAGAGAGTCAACAATCGAATTGGTTAATCTTCCTTCGAATATGATCTTAAAATGTGGAGAGGAGACAATGAAAAGAGGTTAAATTAGAGAAAATAAGTGTGACAACAACTTTGTTGTCCGAACTAATGACAAAAGTATCCTTAGACTTAATCGCGTACTTAATTCAATCTCGCTGTAATGGCAAAGAGCTCACACGGTGAAGGGTTAGGGGCAAGGCAACGATTCGTTCACCCATAAATGCAACATGAGTACAAGCAAATCACATAATCACAAAGGCCAGGAGTAGTCCAGTTCATGCATGACAATTAGAACCAGATCCATAACTACTCCTAATTAGAATTATAAAGAACAAACCATGAATTCTAGGATAAATACGGCCAATTTCAAAAGACCAGTTAATTAATAAGCAATTAAAACAGAAGTTTGGGAGGAAGACTAGTCTGTCCAGCATGTGCATTCTAGGTTTTCCTTTCCTCTTTTGGCCAGACTAACTCTAGTAACATGACTGATCCTTTCACGCATCCATAAATACATATCAAATTATACGGCAAGTTGCCTAAAAAATGCAAATATTTGTAACCCTACTAACTACATGTGAAAGTATTTGGTCCGTCTTAAAATTTAAGATAGTTAGACGGATAATACGTCTTAAGCAAGACTTATTTAAAAATGTTTTGGCAATTAATAATCAGTAGGTCTTGCTTGTGACGGGTCGGATCTTGCGACAAGTATTTTGTGAGAGGAAATGGGTAGAGGGGACAAGGTGAGCACCCCCCATGTGCTTCTCCACTCACCCTTGATGGGTTTTTTGTGAGAAAATATGATATCCGTCTTAAGCTTAAGACGGATACCCCCGTCTTAAATGAGAATTTGTGATTAATAATAGGCTCACGGTACATTGTAAAATGTCTACAGTATGTACACCACAAAATACTTCTAGGCATGTCTGTTTATTTGCTTCTCACTTCATTCACTTATCTTCTCATAATAAAACCAGATTACAATATCAAACGCACATTATCACGAGGTCTTGCATGACAATTCAATTCATCTTAAGGAAAAGATTCCATAATTTATATTATTGTTGACCAAGTCCAGTGGATAAGCAAGCTATCGCCATATCTGGGAAGTAGAAGCATATATATGAAAATGTCAAATATATTTTGAGGATATTACAAGTTATAGATGTATAATTGTATAAATAAGCATGAGTCATGACGTACTTGAACCGACTTAAATAAAATGAATAATTTGTTGGTATAAGCCGGTCATAAGATAAGACATATTAAGTACTTCGTATTCAATATGGAGGTAGACAGGTAGTCCTAACTCCTACGCCGAGACATATGATAATAGATTAATAGCTGGTTGGTTAAAAAAAAAAAAGAGTAGGAGATCATTTGTGGTGATAGTAAGTGGATAACAAGTGGATAATAGTTTCATTGGGAGTTCAATTTATTCATTGAAAACCTTCTTAATTGAAGGACGGTAATTGACTGAGACACCCAAAAACTGAATTGTACAACAATTGAGCGGGACATAGAGAGTATTGACTAAGGTATCGTTTGATTGACATATGGAAGTTAAATTCACATGAATTTAAAAACACGTGAATTGAACAATTCACGTGATTTGCTTAAAAATGTTTAGTAAGCATACGGTAATCAAATTCACATGGAAGTTTGCAACTACCTATCTAGGCGGCGATGAAAATTATCAATCAATTATTTATTATTTTTACCATTCCACTTGGTTTTTTACCAAGTCAGATCTCAGTTCTCTTTTATTATTTATTCAAATAAGCGTATTATATCGCGAGTAGGAATCAAACCGTCAATCGAATTGAAGTAAGAGAACTTTAACCCTTTAAACCAACTCTTCCATTTTTTCTCAATGGAAACGACAAGACCGGAGACTCTGAGACCCATACATGTGCGTGTCCTTGCAGCTCCGTATTAGGATAGATTGGTCCATAAGCCTAGTTTTGATCTATGTAGTACGGACACTCCTCCTAACTAGCCGTCTCATGTCGGACACCGTGTCGGACATACAGACACCTATAAATAAGGAATGAGAGGTTGGAAGACTAAAAAAGATTGATTAGAAGATGAGTTGGGTGGGAAATGAGAATAAATTATAGTCAAAGCAAATTTTACCTTCAATTATTTACATTTAATATTAAATAGCAATATAAAAATAAAATCGTGAGTTATTTATAACTATAAAATATATATTTTATTAAATTTAAATGCCGTGTCCTGTGTCCTAAATTTCACGAGATACCGTATCACGTGTCCGTGTCGTGTCCGTGTCCGTTTTCGTGCTACCTCGTAAGCCCCAAAATAGAATAATTAGGTTCCTAAGTGAGAAAATAAGACAATTTGTAGGAAATTCCCTTATGTTTATTTGATGTGATTGAATTTTGGAAAAGGCAAATATAATTAGAGGAACAACCAGATGGTGCTAAACTTCTTCATGGAGTACCACATGGTGCTAAACTTGTAAGTGAATGAACAAGTGTAAGACCATCCCCAAGCAGAGGTCGCGCTAATTAGGTCTCGACCCGGTTTTACTTTTAATCCCACTTTATTTATCTTGACCTACTTTCACCCTCCCAAGCAGAAGGTCACGACCTAGGTCATCAACCCAATCATTTTCCACTTCACAATCCATATTATATACTTTTTTTATTGTTTTTTATTGTTCAACCAACAA
The DNA here is from genome assembly GCA_022085475.1 of Heliosperma pusillum. Lineage (NCBI taxonomy): Eukaryota > Viridiplantae > Streptophyta > Magnoliopsida > Caryophyllales > Caryophyllaceae > Heliosperma > Heliosperma pusillum. The sequence continues at coordinate 9,471 of JAIUZE010001733.1, forward strand.
GAATTGTACACCTACACTACAAAATAAAGTTAGGGTTGCGACGGATTATTCCGTCGCTAGATAGAGAATTTCCGTCGCCAAAGACTGATTTGCGACGGATAGTGTCCGTCGCTTATTTTCGTCGCAAACAGTAGTAATTGCGACGTTTTGCGACGGATAGTCAAGCTTTTGCGACGGAGTCTCCGTCGCAAAAGTTGACTGACTTGAATTGGGGTCAAACATAAAGTCAACAGTTGCGACGGAATTTCCGTCGCAAAGTGTTGACTTTCCGTCGCAACTGTTGACTGAATGTTTGACTTGACTGCCACCTGTTGAGCCAAGTCAAACATAAAATCAACGTTTGCGACGGAATTTCCGTCGCAACAATTTGACTTTCCGTCGCAATTATTGACTTTGTGTTTGACTTGGCTGTAAGTCAGTCAATGTTTGCGACGGAATTTCCGTCGCAATAAAGCCTGTATTTTCCAGAATCTGTCTGTTTCCTGCATCCCCTTATACGCGTTAAAACGACAAAAAACCTGCAAATTACAGAAGTTTTCCAGCAGTTACGCGTCCAACAAAGTTACTAATGTAACACAAAACCGAACAAAGTTTTGATTTTATATCATAAAAGTAATTAAAGTCTTACAAAGAAAAGGTTCAAAGTACCAAATAGTTAACTAATCACTCAAGTCAGTGGAGTGATTGGAGGGAAATGAGGGAAAGGGGTGAATGGGTTGGACCTAGCATTATCGCCCCTATCATCATCAAAGTCGTCTCGACCCTGGTTAGGACCTCCAGTTCTGCAGTTTTGAGTAGAATTTCTTTCAACCTGACTCAAGTACTCTTCTATAGCTGCAATCCTTTTAGCCTGCTCGTCGCGCTCTTGTCTAAGTGCAGCATTCTCCTTTGACAGCTTAGTAGCGAAACTTGGGGTGCCCTGAGTCGGGTTTGAGGTAGCAACAGGGTGCCTATGATGGTCAAACAAATGCTTCGCCGCTGGTCCCAATCCGTAGCATCTTCCTTTCTCGTCAAATCCAGTCTCCTCATAATATATCTCATTATCGTCGATGTTTTCGACTCCTTGAGTTTGAAGCTCAGACTTCTTTGATATGATCTTATTCTGCATCACAAACAAGTTCAGAATTAGGAATTGTCATTTAAATTAAGTAGTTAATGTAATTAAATATATAAATGACAAATTAAACATAAATCACTTAACAAAAAAATGCATAACTTACATAGAGTTGAGCTGGTTTTTTTGATAACCATCCACGGAACGGGTGCTTCTTTGTCTTCTCTAAGACTTGCACGGCATTTGGGATACCAGTTGAAGATTTATCGACCTACAATTTAAATACTTGTTAGTATAACATATATATAAGTAGTAAATTATAATTAGATAAATAAATAAAAAATGAAAGAAGATTTAGATTTACCATTTCGTCCATGATTCTCAAGGTGTTTTTTCTACCCATAATGTGAGTAGGCAACGCCTTTCCCTTCTCTTCACATCCCGATCTACGATTAGCCGCGCCTGATTGAGATCTCACAACGAAACCAGGATCTTCGACAGGCCTCTTCTTAAGCTTTCTAAACAAGTCCAAAGGAATCCAACTCGGCCTGTGCTCCTCGTCTTTCTGCGAGGCTCGGTAGATCATATGACGTAAACGGGTCTTCATGGCGTCTTCCCAAGATTTCCTTACCATATCTGTATGGCGAGGATCGAAAGAAACCTTTTGCTGTCATGATTAAAAGCATAAAGTTAGGAAAATATTAAGTGAATAAATAAAAAAATAAAAAATCAATAACAAAGATAAATTGAGAAAAACAAATTTAAATAGATATAATTATAATATTTTAAATAATTATACCTCAAACCAGTTCCACCAAGACGACCGCAAATTATTTGACGCCTCTTTCCAACATGGCGCATGCTCCTTGTACCCGCAGATTATGGTCTCCGAGATCAGTTTAACCACATCTGCGTCACTGAACCTGAAATTAATAATCATAGTTAAATACATACATTATATATAAATATTATGATTTTTGAATAATCATAATTATGATTAAACAATTAAAGTAAAAGTGAACTAGTCTTACCATACACCTGTTTCCTCATCCGGATCGAGGCGGACTCTGCGAGTAGTAGTCTCCACCTGTGGCGGTGGCACGTTCCTGTCATTCACTCGTTCATTCTCATCCTCCTGCCCTCTGTTTCCTACATTACTAGTACTACCTCTTCTTCGTCCTCCCGCCATATAGAGAAAAACTAAACTATTCAAAGTTGTCATGAATTAACAAACATGTATGTACAATTAAATGACAAGAAACTATATATTGGTATTAATAAATAATAAAAACTATAAATTGTTTTACAAACGACCACACATATAGAAAAAGTAGTTTCAACTAATATAAGAATTAGAAATAATCTTATTCATCATCACTACTTAAATATTGGTTTTCGGAAATGTTGTATTTAAAAAGGGAGTCTATAAAATCTTCTTCTTCCTCTTTATCTTCCTCTTTATCTTCCTCTTTATCTTCCTCTTTATCTTCTGCTCCGTCTTCCTTCCGCTTCTGCTCATCCTCATTCTCCTCCTCTTCTACCTTCTCCTCATTATTGTCCTCTACTTGAGCTTCTTCTTCCTCCTCCTCTATAATTTCATTATCATCTGCCACTTCAATTATTGATAGTAGTGTCTCACTACTAATAACATCTTCTTGAAACGCAGATTCGACAATAGGTGCATCAACATGCGATCTGGCTTTAGTTTTGAATACTGCTGACCACTTATCTTTATCTCTTTTGATATTTGGATATGAAGTATAATAAACTTGTTCAACTTGATAAGCCAACACAAATGGATCATATTTCGGAAATTTTCTGCTTCGATTAACATCCACAAGTTTATAATCCTTATGTATTTGCATTCCTTTTTCAGAATTATCTATCCAATCACATTTGAATAAAATAACATTATATGTGCTTTTTTCGCCTGTGTACGACAATTCAACAACTTCGTTGAGTGTTCCATAGTAGTCAGCTCCCTCAGTCGAACTTACACATACTCCATTATTAAGTGTAGATTTTTCCAAATCTAACCCATCTTTGAAAGTGCGAAATTTGTATCCGTTAATGAAATAACGTTTCCATGTTCGCACCCTTTTCGAAGGACCTTGTGCTAAGGCTATGAGAACTGGATCTTTTAAGTTGTTTACCTATCATTGTTAAATTATTAACATATTATAATACCTTCAGGTATTAAAAAAAAATTGAAAAAAAAGAGTAATCTGGTGTTAGTATGTAGTATGTACTTACTTGTCCTCTAAACCATTGGGGAAATCTTGTGTCAAATTTGTTCCAAATATCCTCGGCTGTGAGAAATTGGGGATATTCTGTTTTGATATAATTTTCAAACATCCTATATATTCATTATAAAAAATGTCGAATTAAGTAATAGTTTTTACATGCATATTGTTATAATTAATTATTAATAATTAAAGTTTCAAAGGACGATTTTTTTTACTTACACTTCGTTATGCTTCAATTCTTCTAAATCACAGTTAGATAAAACATATAAGTGTGCACGCTCATATTCGTTGTCTTCTAAAAATCTTTCACGACACTTTCCAGAACAAATTCCCCCGTGATCTTGAAAAATCTCGGGTAAGGTAGAATACGTAGGCTCTTTCGAGCGTACGTCGAGATCCTTGGCTTTTGTGTCCACGTTCTCTTCAAAATAAAAGGAACAGAAATTGGCAATTTCTTCAAGCAAATACGCGTTGCATATAGAACCTTCAACACGCGCTTTATTTCCAATCTTTTTTTTCAAATTATTTAAGAACCTATAAAAAACTTGGATAAGATAGACTGAAATAATTAAAGTTAAAATTGGATAATTGTGGAATTAATTACCTCTCACTACTACAAATACAGGCAATAACAACGCCCCATCAACAACGCATACTCACGAAAATAAAGAAAAACCGTTGTGGAATGGATAATTATTTTTCCGCGGAATTTTATTAAACCTAATAACAACGGTGTTAGTTTTTTGAACGTTGTTATTAGTTTTAACAACGGCGTGAACTAAAATAACCGTTGTAAATAAATTTACTAATAACAACAGTTTATTCTATATCCGTTGTTATTAATTTAGCGCGAAATAATGCAAATTAATAACAACGGGTATGAAAAACCCGTTGTTATAATGTGTTATTAATTTGGCGCATTATTTGGCTTAAATTAATAACAACGGATATGATTTTGTTGGACGTTGTTGTTAGTTGTAACAACGGATTTAACTTTGTTAACCGTTGTAAATAGGTAACCTAATAACAACGGTGAATATGAATATTAACCGTTGTCAATACTTTTAATAAAGATGAAAAAAACACAGACCACTAATAATACTGTACTGCAACACAAAAACACAAACACAAAGCGATTATACTGCATCACAAAACCACAAACACTAATAATTTATTGATTTCCTGATCGTCTCTTTGTCATCATCTCCGTCTGCTATTTCTTATTAATCAGGTATTCTAATAATTGTTCTTTATTGATTTCCTGAATTTCGTTTATTTGTGAATTAGTTGCCTTATACATTGCATTTTCTGAATTAGTTGGCTTATTATTGAATTAGTTTTAATTAGTTGAATTTTCTGAATTACTTGGCTTACTATATATACTACGAATGTAGATAAATGACTCGAACTTGGATGAATGCTGCGAATATGAGTGACCCAAACTATAAGGATGGTTTAGCTGAATTTTATGAAGTCGTTGCGAACAATTTGAAAGGTTCTTCTAGTATTCCATGCCCTTGTGAAAGATGTGGTAATATTAGGTATATGGCTATTCCGGACGTTAAAATTCACCTAGAAAAGTATAGTTTTAGTCGATCCTATACCCTTTGGATTTTTCATGGGGAATCATTAGA
>JAIUZE010001734.1:0-40641 GCA_022085475.1 Heliosperma pusillum
CCTCGTATTCTTTCCTTGCATGTATAAAAGTTTTTTTTTAAACTTCATATTTCCGCTATATAATTCACATGCTTGTATGTTTTATCTTTCCGCATTCGCGAGGGTTGTCACACTACTAATCCTTCAAGGTTGAACAAGAAGATCAAGAGATAAAGATCGTCATTGTTAGAGTCATAGTGTTGTATAAGAAAATCCTTGAACTTAATATATGCTAAGTGCTTCAAAACTAACAGTGGATTCCACTGTGGTTTCTGGCTCTGTAATATGTCGAAAAATATTTAAACTCTTAAAAATAGCTTTCCAAACTTGTGGTCAACATTTTACATTACTAAAAATCTGGTTTGAACTTTATAAAATGAAATAAAGCTTTTGGTGTCTTGCACAAGAGGTAGCTTGTACAAAAAGACACTTAACAAAAATAGGATGTTTACTTTTTATATATTTGACAATGTTTAGGGTTCCCATGAGCACTACCAAATTAGCTCTTTCTTGATGAAAAATTTCACTCATATTTGTGTATGTGTGAGCGAAAAGATTATGCATACTAGTAAACTAGATTACTTGTACAAGTAACTCGTTGCTTGTACAAGGGGTCTCGGCTTTGTTAGTGTAATAATCAAACCATTGTTTTGTTGATAAAACTTCAATTGTTTATTAATTGTAAACACTTGTACGTAATGGTGGTGTGTTATTTTTAGTGTAAAGTGTACTCTAAATTACATTATAAATATCATACTTCTTTCATTTGAACAAGTGTGCAACAACAAGCATTTAAACAAAAAGACTTCGAATTTTATCGAGTAAATTGTCTTTCCGAAAACCGTTTAAATTTTCTATCTTGAATCTTTTGAAAGTTAATTTTCTTAAGTATTTTATCGGAGTGCTAGTTCGTTGCATCAAAACATGTATTTTGTTCAATGATCTCGTGTTAATACTTAATCGTTTTCTCCACCGTTCAGTTTGTGAACATATTGAGAAATACAAGTCTTGTAACAAACGAGTAGAACAAGTCTTAAGATAGAGTTATCTTGAGCCACTAGCAACTCGGAAGAGTTGGAGAAGTCTCTTGGCGGTGTATCCTTGAGCAAATAGTAACTCGAAAGAGTTGGGAAGTCTCTAAGCGGAGTAGCTTTAAGCACAAGTTTTATTGCAGAGAAACTTTAAGCAAATAGCAACCAGAGTAGGTTGGGGAGTTCTTTTATTGTTCGGGGTCTTATGTTGTATGATTTTACTTCTAAGATGTTCAATAAAATAGTGTTCGATGTAGATTGCGGAGTAGTGACCGAACCGTTTTAAAAAAACATCTTTGAGTTTTGTCTATTTACGCTTTTATTTCCGCTGCACTCTGAATACACTTTTGATTCGACTGTGAATTCTGCTTGTTGAATCGTAGTTTTATACTTCTTACTTTCTAGTTCTAAGTATCAACTCCTCCTTTCATCTAAGTATTGTTTAAGTGACCAAAGAGTTTAAAAGAAGCTTTTAGTTAAGCTTAAAATTTTTAAATACACACCTAATTTAGCCCTCCCCTTATTAGGTGTTCTCGCCCTTGACTCTTTACTAATAAGTGAATATTAAGAGTTTCAATGTCTTGAAATAAGAAGAAACGAATTAGTTCCTCTTACTAGAAAGATAATACTAATAATATGGAGTTTTCTCAATATTGCAATAGTTCAAAAGTTGTTTTCTAAAAGCTATAAACTAAGCTGATATAGAGTATGTTTAGCCTAATTTGCTAAAAATAGGATTCTATTTTTTTAGCTTAATTTTTTAAAAGCAGTTTTTAAAAACTATAAGCACCAAATTGGTGCTTCTATTTTTATGGGCATAAAAAGCAAATTTTGAGCTTTTGATAATTTATTTTGAGTTTTTTTAATAATCATGTGTTTTGCCAAAAAGTGTTTTTAAGTCCAAAAGCACGTTAGAAAGCTAGACCAAACACACACATAGTAATTAGGGAGAATAACTAGATTATAAAATAAATTATGATCAATAATACTAATAACAATCAGAACAAAATGAGTAGAACGAAATAATATGGTTGTAAATCTTATGTCACATGAGACTCGAATGTATTTATATGGCTTTAATGTGGAGCGTACCAGCCACATTCGACTTGTGTGTAAGTCGCGTGTGAGTCAAATGTTACTATTATTCAAAATACTTCGTCGTTTGCTCGACCTTGACATTCGACCTTTATTTTAATGTAACTTACGCCTAGTTTCATCTTCTTATCCCTTCTATTCAACCTCCGTCTTCACTCCATTCATGTCAAGTTCCATAACTTCTTTCTCGGCTCAGAATCGATATTGATTTCACACTCAAATTTCATCAAATATCCAATTTGCAAATGACATTGGCAATGACTCAAATTAACGCAATAATACAGCTTTTCACCTCATTAAATCTACCAAATCAGGCCTCTAAACCTGTACTAGACCCGTCTCATTATCTTCATTAGGTAAATTCTGGATTAAGTTTGCTTTAGGTTATTTCAAAGGCTCATATGTGATCACCGATCCCGAACCACTAGTGTGGAATGCTATTTGGCGTCTTCTCGTTCAACAAAGGATCAGGATGTTTTTATGGTTAGCCGCTCATGGTCGTCTTATAGTAAATGTCAGCCGGGTAAGAAGAAATATGGGCAACAATCTGATGTGTCCATAGTGCGGCTCTGAAGAAGAAACAACTAAAATTTTACTCCACTACTATCTACATTTTGAGCCAAGTCAAGGGCTTAACTTCTCAAGCCTTGTTCTTCAACTCCCATTTTTCCGTATAGATCTCTGATAATGCCAGCAACAATTTACCCAACACCTCGGAAGACTACTCAATGCATTTTGCGATTACTTGTTGATGGACTTGGCGTTCGAGAAATAACGTGGTTTTGGTTGAGACAATTACTTCCATCCGTTTGACACATCCAAAAGAGCTTTCGATCATTTTTCAGTATTAGTCCTTCCTTCGGGTTTTGAGAAACGGAAAGCTTTTAAATGATGGTCTCCTCTTTCCCATGGTTGCTTTCTTCTAAATACCAACGGAGCGTCAAAGGGCAATCCAGGTTTCACTTGGTTGCGGCGGTATATTTCGTGACGAAACGGATAATTTCTTGTTGTTTTTGCTCCTTTATGAAGACTGAAATCCTTGCTCTACTTGTCGGTTTGGAACGCGCTAAACTTCAAAGTTTGGACAAATTAATTATTCGAATGGATAATTATCAATGTATTTAATTGGTTAGCGAGGAACAACTAGTTAGCAGTAACCCCAAATTCCCGGTGAACAAAATGCAAAGACCTGATTATGGGAGTTGGATAATCGAGCACAAGAATACATTTAGGGAAGCTAACCGAGCAAGCAACTTACTAGCTAATCAATAGTTAATTTAACCACTACTCCATATATTCTAGACTACCCTCCTATCGAGCCTCGTTATTTGTGAGGATATTTTTGGGGTGACTAGCTCATGTGTAGTATATTAGAATACACAAATTCTCATTGAAGACGAATTACTATGTGATACCACAAATGATCTCCCACTCTTCCATTTATATTTGAGCCAAAATGAAAAGAGAATAATTGGCCGAGACGGAGGGAGTAGCTTATAAGTCTTTTAGAGTAGGCCCCTCTTATCTACAACCTTTAAAAAGTTTACAAGCCCCTCCTACTGTTCCTTAGGAATAGTACCCTTACATTCTTTCTCCACCCTTGATTTCTCTCTTTTCATCTTTACCTTCCATTTCATCCTTTCCCCTTCAGTTATCTGCCTATCATCTCTTTTTCACCTACGACTCTCTTCCTTTTGTCCACTCACTCTTCACTCTACTATTCACCACCATCACTTGCTTTCAAAATCATGCGTCAAAATCTCCTCAAAATGGCGATTCCTTTCGATTTGATCTTTTCTTCTTTGTTAGCTTCCTCCACGATGCTCATTTCTCAATCTCCGTCGATGAACAAATGATGTTTCCTGGTTAGTTACTACTTCCAATTATTTCTAATATAAGTTCATTATTTGTCATCTCTTATATGTTAATTACAATTGTGCTTGTATCTAATATCTCATCCTTTATAGGCAATCTTCATGTCAGCTTTGGAAAATAGAGCTTATATTCCTTCCTATGGCCTGAAGTGAAAACCACCTTGGAGTACATACATTAATGTGTTGGGGTCAAACTGGTAAGAACCCTTGTCTTAAAAAGTACATACTTGATTGCTAAACTGTCATGTATGTTTTTGGAACCCTTGTACCATGAGGGTGATATTTCGAGAGAAGCAACTCCCCTTAGTTATATACATATATATTCATTCTTAACACAAACATCTAGAATTACCACTCGGACGTCTCCTATGCTAAGCAGAAGAATGATAGGGCTCCTCTACCTCTAGGCAGTAGGTTCGGATTTTTGCTATGGGATTTCTAGCGTTACCACTTACCACTTGATTTTATATAGGAGAAAATGTATACCATTTTATAATCTCAGGGCTTGAAAATCCAGTCTATGCCTAATAATCCTGGCTTCTGAATTTTCGAAATGAAGCAACGACTATCAAATCCGGCCTGAAATTTAATGCATGGTCTGTCATTTTAATACGACAGCCACTTAGAGGGGTAAGAGAAGTAGTGGGATATGGGTGGGGGGTAAGGGATGGGGAGGGATGAGGAGAATGATAAGGGAAAAAGCGGGGGAGGGAGGAAGTAAAGGAGGGGAGATTGGACGTAGGAAAAGAAGGGTCAAGGAGGAGAAAGAGAAAGAGGGCATTATAAGTTTGATTGTTTTTGTTTGGTTTGGTTTGATTGGTTGCGTTAATTGGATTTTTGATTGTGTTTAGTGTTAATTGATGTCGTTGGTAGTATGACATTTGGGTCTTTTGCAGTCCTCATTACAAAATATGGCCAGTCAAATTAGCCTTTATTAAACAATTTGGCGCTAAATTTCACACCTTCTGGTCACTAAATGAAATTCTTGGCGCAATTTCAATTATGACTAATCCAGAAATTAAAAAACCTTGCTAGATTATTTACACAAGGCTATTAAAAGAGAAGGACACTCTCCATTATATAAAAAAGAATAATGTAAGAAAACAGAAGGGGAGGGATGAGGAGATATGAATGTTAGATTAAAAAAGGTATGTTCCAATATGGTATTCCAAACTTGCTCATTCTTGATGGGAAGGAGGATTGCAGAGGAGGGAGGGTTTGGGGCGAGGAGGAAGATAGAGGAGGCGTAAGGACATGGGACAAAGAAGGAGGAGGAGGAGAAAGAGACAGCAATGTAATGGAAGAGGAAGGAGAAGGACAATGAGGAGAAGAGAATGTTGATTTGAAATGAGTTTTTTTTTTGCTTTAAAGTGTTTTAATACAGGTTAACACTGTGTTATAAAATAACTATATCATTTCCGTGTTCTTGACATGTAAGTCTCATACATGTTCTACGCAACGTGAGAGAACAAGGAATTGTTTTAAACTCGGCCTGATTGCTTAACTACCGTTGTTTTAAATCATATTTGTTAAGATATTAGTTTTCGTGTTGGAAATTTCTCTCGCTTCCTTTAGTTTTCCTTCTACATTTTTTATCTAATCTATTACATGACGATACATTCTGTAATTAACATGTAGAAAACGAAGCTTACTATTGGAGTGGAGAGAGCGTTTGCCTCATTTCCTCACCTACTTACCAGCTTGCTTGTCATTCTGATAAGGTCAGTTATTTGACACTCAAGCTACTATACGTATTGAATGGGTTTATGTTCTTGTTTTAGTGGATTTTAAAATGACAATGAGCGTGTTATTGAGTAACATTGACTCTTGAATTCTCGTGTGCCAAAATACACAAATAATAGTGTATTTCTATGGTTTGTTGATCTTTATTAGTGTTTTAAAGTGTCAACTGTTCCACTAGATAAAAGGAGAAGAGATGGGAATTCTTTAAGGAAATGAGGAAAAGAAAGAGAACAAGGATGAGAAGATGAATACCTTGTCTTTCTAATTGGTTGTACTTGTACTCTTCACTGTACATCTTATCATTCACGGGAATATCTTCTCAAACATAAGGAGTGTTTTTGTATTGGTTGTTATGGTCTATTTAACTATGTATTCTCGTTATATTCCAAAACAGTTACGAACTATTAGTTATTATTTTGACGATTTGAAGGTAATTAACTCATATCTATTCGACCCTATTTAGTTATGTGAAATACAACATTTTTTTTAGCCGGACTTATCATATGGTGGATAAGATTGCACTTACTCTAAAAAATAAGGGAAGAGGAAGGAGAAGGAGAATGAGGAGATGAGAATGTTGATTTGAAATGATTTTTTTTTTGCTTTAAAGTGTTTTAATACAGGTTAAAACTGTGTTATAAAATAACTATATCATTTCCGTGTTCTTGACATGTAAGTCTCATACATGTTCTACGCAACGTGAGAGAACAAGGAATTGTTTTAAACTCGGCCTGATTGCTTAACTACCGTTGTTTTAAATCATATTTGTTAAGATATTAGTTTTCGTGTTGGAAATTTCTCTCGCTTCCTTTAGTTTTCCTTCTACATTTTTTTATCTAATCTATTACATGACGATACATTCTGTAATTAACATGTAGAAAACGAAGCTTACTATTGGAGTGGAGAGAGCGTTTGCCTCATTTCCTCACCTACTTACCAGCTTGCTTGTCATTCTGATAAGGTCGGTTATTTGACACTCAAGCTACTATACGTATTGTATGGGTTTATGTTCTTGTTTTAGTGGATTTTAAAATGACAATGAGCGTGTTATTGAGTAACATTGACTCTTGAATTCTCGTGTACCAAAATACACAAATAATAGTGTATTTCTATGGTTTGTTGATCTTTATTAGTGTTTTAACGTGTCAACTGTTCCACTAGATAAAAGGAGAAGAGATGGGAATTCTTTAAGGAAATGTGGAAAAGAAAGAGAACAAGGATGAGAAGATGAATACCTTGTCTTTCTAATTGGCTGTACTTGTACTCTTCACTGTAGATCTTATCATTCACGGGAGTATCTTCTCAAACATAAGGAGTGTTTTTGTATTGGTTGTTATGGTCTATTTAACTATGTATTCTCGTTATATTCCAAAACAGTTACGAACTAGTAGTTATTATTTTGACGATTTGAAGGTAATTAACTCATATCTATTCGACCCTATTTAGTTATGTGAAATACAACATTTTTTTTAGCCGGACTTATTATATGGTGGATAAGATTGCACTTACTCTAAAAAATAAATTAGGATACGATGATTATCACTCTGGTTCTGTCAAGGCCTCTGGTTTTGGTATGTTTGTAAATAGTAGTGTTTTCATGTGTACATTTCTCCACTTTTGAATAAAGTTGGATCTAATCTTTCTTAAATAATTTTGATCACTTAATTAGATAATTAGTGTCGTACATCCGAGAGAGAAGGAGGGAGGGAGAATGGAGAGAGAGAAGAAAGGCAGAAAGGATTGGGAGGGAGAAGAAGAGTAACATTTACTTGGTTTTGTTCAGTTTGAGAAGAAGAGCGGGAGGGAGTCGCACTCAGAGGAGGTGGAAAAGAGGGAAAGAAGGAGAGGTTAAGGGAAATCAATTTGATTTTGATTCTTACCAATGCAGATGATATATGTGTCTACCCGAAAATTGCTACTCACCTTTTCTTTTCTACTTTATCTTCTATTTTTCCTCTCACAACCAGTTAAAATATCATATATTTTGCCAGATTCATTGTTATCCGACCCCACACGATATGTATTAACATATCTGATTGTGAGAAGGGAAAGTAAGAAGGTGGAAGAGAAGGTTGGGGGGAGAAGGTAGATAGCATCCCTCGTGTCTACCCTAATGTCCAAGGAGCCTTTTTTGTGCCTATGCTCTGTCGCAGACTGGTGACATGGTAATATGGGACAAAGATTTACTAACCATATAATGTTGTCATTTGGCTATGCTGATCTGCTGTTGTTATCACATTCTTTTGTTTTCTGTTTACACCCGCCCAAAATGTTACTTCAGTGACACGGGAATTTTGCTGCCTTTTTTCCAACTGTTCTCTAATTATATTGCACAAATTGTTGTTTTCAATCATTTTCCCTAAAGTGAATCGCTACTACGTTTGATCCACCATTCCAAATACATTATGAGCCACGCCTTTTGCGAATCTGATAATTCTCAATTATGGACGCAAACCGTTTATCGGCGCGGTGCAACAATGCAACAACTAGTATTGGAAAAAATTTTGGTTGAGTATAACTACAAGCGCATTTATGACCATGCCTTGTGAGAAGAGTTACCGGGATTCCCTGTTGATGATAACAATAATGATTAAGTGATCGGAAAACCTGGTAATCAAGTAATTATGATATAAGACAGATGAATAAACCGTAAAGCCCCACTTATTCTGTCAAAATCATGCTCCATATAAAGCAAAGAATAAAGATGATGATTAATTTGATTCCATTATTCGGCGTGTGAATTGTCCCCTTGTTGTAGGCAAAAGCAAATCTTTATAAACAAAATTGTCAGTTACTCCAACCAAAACTTCTTCACCTATTTCTTACATCTTAGACCATCCCCAAGCAAGGTCATGAGGGAGGTCATGACCTTGTTGGGGCACCTTAATTACATATTAGGAAGAGAATTAGGGTGACTCAAGTCACCAATTGACCTGAAAGAGGTCACAAATTGACCTGAAAGAGGTCACAAAGAATGAAGATGACCCAGTTGATGACCCCATACGTGTCTTACTCTGGTTTGTTACACACAAATTGGAAGGACAGGTGACAGGCTGTCTTCTCCCATCTGCAAAAATGAAAAAAAAGAGCTAATTAATACTAAATCAAATGAGAAATAACTGGTAAATCAAATTATAAAATAAATATGAGCATATAAAAAAAGACTATATTTTTTAATTGCCCATAAAATAAACTCAAATTTGATATGTTTTGAACCATTTTGAACACAAAAGAGTAGCAAACTAACTGTATAAATATCATTATATGCTAATGGAAATCAAATTAAATTAATTACCTCTAATAACGAAGGAGATAATGGCAGTGGTAGCGATCTGGTATGAGATGGAAGACGATGATGGTGAAGGTGAAGACGGTGACTGTGATGATATTGGGCATGAAGAAGATGATGGTAGCAGATAAAAGTAGATGATGATTTGGGAAAAGGGAAATTGGAAGGGTTTGGAGATGATTTGGTGAAGGTGAATTGAAATAATCATAAAGATTGGGGTAGAATGAAAGGTTGTTAATTTGGGGATGAAGTTACTCCGTATAAAATTTGGGGATGAAGTTAATTTGGGGATGGTGGTAGTGGGGTATGAGTTACTCCGTATAAAATTTTGCAAAAATAACAAAGGGTATGTGTGTAGTGGGCTTAATTCATGATTTCTTATTTCACAAATATACATATTTAAGACGGAAATATCCGTCTTAACCTTAAAATGGATCAAATAACATATGAATATTTGCATTCGTAAGACAAAATACAGGGCTTATATATTTACAAAATGATTCGCCCTATTTATGCAAGTGGCATATTATTTGAGTCGTTTTAACTTAAGACGAATATATCATTTTTAAGAGAGACTTATTTTATTAATAAGAAAACCAAGTTCTATAACTATGATATTAATATTTTTTTCGTAAAGTACGTCATAAGATTAACAAAGCCGTAAAATATTAGGGTACTTTTTATTTTATTAAGATATTTACAATAATGGAAAAAAAATGATTTATAAAATGTTAGGAAAAAATAATTAGAAAAGTAAGAGAGAGAAAAGTGGGGTATAGAATGTGGGAAATGATTGTGAATGATGTGAAGTGGAAAATGATTGGGTTGATGACCTAGGTCGTGACCTTCTGCTTGGGAGGGTAAAAGTAGGTCAAGATAATTAAAGTGAATTAAGAGCAAAATCAGATCGCGACCTAGTTACCGCGACTTTTGCTTGGGGATGGTCTTACTTCGTTTAACATTCTTTTCTGCCAGATTAAAGGATTCTGATTTTTTTCTTTATTTGTTTTTTTAATGAATTTTGAAAGTTCTCATATTATCCAAGTTAATATTTATCATTGTTGAGTATTAATTAGTAAGAGTAAGCTAAGTGACTTGTTTGTACTCTACACTACTCTCTTCGTCCTCAATTAATAGTTTAAATTTGTTTTAAATTTCTCTCACAAAATAAAATAAATGTAAATTATTCACTGACACAGAGGGAGTAAATTAGGAAATTTAGAATTCCGGCTCTAATTAATTAGTCACAAAAACTTGTGAGATATGGTATTTCACTAGATTATTGAGATATACGTAGTACAATAGAAATTTTTTGATACCCTTTATGCATTTTTCTTAACCATTTTATTATTAATCGTGATTTAAAATGGTGTTCTTAGTTATTATTCCGTATATACTTTTATTTAATCCGAGTTATAATTTCCCATATAACATGTTTCTTAGCACTCTACCTAACCTAACAATATCCAAGTGATAGATCTACTAGTCCACTATGAAGACCAAAATCAATAGATAAATGAGAAATACAAGTCATTACGGAGTATTACATAGCACTATCTTGAAAGTGGGAAGATTAAGCCACATTATTTTAATCGGTGCGAAATGTCACAACTTTGTCACCTTCATAACTCTTAAAGAGTCTAGGGTTTAATTAGTATAAGACATCAAGGTGACGGCTACGGTACGACGACTGTCATTAGGATTTGGTAATACTTAGGGTTTATTGTAAGCTAATATAAATACCGATCATTCTATGTTATCAATAACACAATTCATTATGCATTATTCCTTTCATAAACATATCAAGGTATCAGAGCCTCTTTTCTGAGGACTCTATAATCGCTTGCGCTTTCTTGCCGGTGGGCGAAATTATACGACGCTCACCGGCGGGATTTTCCGTTGTTAATTATCTACTTCAATTATTTATAGTCAAATAAAAAAAAAATTCCTCGACATCTCTCCTAATTTCCACATGACGAGCGGTTGCCTATGGATTTGCACTTCCTCATGATCTGAATGCCATGTCCTTATTTTTGGTGCCTGTATTTGACGAGGGCTTACAAAGTTGATATCCCTCGTTGAACAGAACAAAGTAGAAAATAAAATTTGTATTTTGTCTTCTTTTAAATCTAGTTATAAATCTTCAAGTTCGTTCAAGGTGGTACAAAAATGACAGGTGAGTTGTTACGCAATTAAATTTTGAGTTCGAAAAGCTTAACGTTCTCCAAATCTCGAAACTTACGGATAATTTTACGTTTTACTGAAATTTGTTTAGGTCCGATTAGTGTTCCTAGCAAATTATTTTGATTTTTGACAAGTCCGAAAAGCTTAACGTTCTTGTTCGAAGAAATTTACTAACGAGTTTGTACTCGTTCATCTTACCAACCTTGCGAAGATGAAGATGATAATGAAATCAAAAAAGATGAAGATTGATATTTTTTTTTCTTATTTTATTGTTTGTGCAAACTCATGGAAATTTTTATCAAAATTACCATGAGTTTGGGGGGATGTTAGAGAGTCTAGAGTTTACTATAAGACGTCAAGGTGACGGCTACGGTACGACGGCTGTCATTAGGGTTTGGTAATACTTAGGGTTTATTGTAAGGTATTATAAATACCGATCATTCTATGTTATCAATAACACAATTCATTATGCATTATTCCCTTCATAAACTTATCAATAACTCATAAGACCATACACATGCAAGGTCAATTGCTAGGTTATGACCTTACTTAGCTTGGTCATGCTAATTACTTAATCAAGCAAAATTAAGTTGTAACCTTATTTTGCTAATTTGTGACCTTTGCCATAGAAGGTCAATTTGTGACCTTTGGTGAAGCAAATTGACCACATTTGTGACCTTTTATGGGTACACTTCCTATTGGAGAACACAAAAAAAAGTGGGGTAGACAATGTGAAAAATGATTGGGAATGATGTGAAGTGGAAAATAATTGGGTTGGTCGTGACCTTCTGTTTGGGAGGGTGAAAGTAGGTCAAGGTAAATACGGTGAGATTAAGAGTAAAATCAGGTCGCGACTTAATTAACACGACCTGTGCTTGAGGATGGTGTAAGTGAGAAATTGTGTTAAACTATATTTCTCCTTTTCATTTTCCAACGAGTTACTTTTCATGTGAAACTGTATATTATCGCTCGATCGCTCTAAACTAAAATATGAACCGCTTATAGGAAATGGACCTTCATTTTACCTAAAAAAACACATGATTAATAATTACGAGTACTAAATGAGACGCATTATCTTGGAGCACTAGGAGGGTCTATAGATAAAGAAGAGCCAAATTATTGCTTTCTCTTCATACAAAGCAAATAAAATGAACAAAATTAGGGCCAAGTATCCTTCTATTCCGCGGCAAAGAAAGTAACACACTTTAGCTCTTCTTTCTTTTCTTTATTGAACAAAAATAAAACAAATTAAAGTTCCTTAAGCTCCTCCATTTTGAATTAACAAGAAAAAAAAAAGCACCACATTTGAAGTCCACCTTTATAAAGTTTCTACTTAAACCATAGCTTGCAAAGAAGCAACCTTTAGTTTCTCTCATTAAGTTCTCCACTTCAATTCTTCCTTCACCATTCTTTGCTCCTCAATCACTACAACAAATCCAACAACCGTCTTCATAAAAATGTCGACTTCATTTCAATCGTTTCCGACACCCGGACCACCGACAACACAAGGGATGATATATCCCACAACAACAAGTAGTACACAAGATCACTCTAGTGGATCTTTTGGCATGGTCTTTGTAGTCCTTGCTATTATACTTGTTGTCTCGGCTGTTGCTTGTGTTTTAGGCCGCTTTTGTGGGAAGAAATCAAACAAATCCCATCAAAACAAAGCTCAAAAACATAGCCACAAACACGGGCATGGACACGAGTATGAGCACGGTCATAAACACATGAATCATCCTAGCAACTCTAAGAGTAGTCACCATGGTCAGAAGAATGGTGGAGGTCGCCCTAGAGACCCGGACCTTGAATTCGGGTACCGGTCTAAGGAAGGTGATATCAATATAGGGTTTGGTCCTAAGATTAAGATTCCAAGTGCTAAAGTGGCTAACCATGGTCATTTTAGAGGTGATAGTAATGGCAATGACAATGACATGAACATGAACATGGGCATGGGTCGTATGGGTCCGGGTATGGGTATGGGTCCAGGTATGGGCCCAGCTACGGGTATGGGCATGCCTCCGGGTATGGGCATGCCTCCGGGTATGAGAATGGGTCCGGGTATGAGTATGGGTAGGGGTCGTATGGAGCATCAGGGAGAGTCTAGGGATTTTCCTTAGAGATACATGGTATTGAAGAACTCCTTCATGTACAACTTAATTAATTATAATTATTCTATGTTTAAATCATTTATAGGCTAGATTATGGTGCTTAATGGGTGAAAAATATGTAATGGTTTTTTTAACAATGGTAAGTTAATTTCTTAATTATTTCTCTAACAAATCTTTTTCGGAATTAAATTAGTAGTTTATTGCAGTTAATTAGAAATCAACTTGAACAAAATCTGTACTCTTTAATAATTTATTTGTATTGTAACCTTGTAATGTTCTAAATTGATAAAGGCTTTGTTGCTTAACTAATAAAATAAATCATGTTCATGTAGATGCATTTAAACCATGGTGGATTGATGGGAGATTAGAACCAATTTGTATAATCTCCATTTATTTCTCTACATTTTCTTGCTAATACACCCATATTATATTATACTCCGTATATCTTTTTTCATTCATTTATCTTATCTTACTCGATCTATCCCAAATTAGATTTGAATCATTAAAAGAAACTTGTTTCTCCCTTGACTCGATTAGAACATACGGTGTAGGCGTAGTACCATTTGGATTTTGGATCTACAATTTTGAGTATTCCGATCACTAGGCATAGATATTATTGGTTGTAGAGTTTATAGAGTCTCAAAGTTATCCAATTGGATCCGTATGGTAATGCCTCTGCATAGATTTGATTCTTCTACCAAACCACTCCCACAAAGCAATTACTAATCCAGCGTCAAAAGCTTCCTGCAAAATACTAATACCAGCCAACCAAATTACTTTTATGTCCAATTTATGGAATCATACACAGTTTTTAATCCGAAACCACCAGCCACCCCAACCTAATTTATGATGCGCCAACCAGCTTCCTGGTAACTTGTTAAGGTGCCTATAGTATAGGCATAGGGGCTTTAGATAATCTGAGCTGATTTGTCGAGCTTGTGAGTTGTGCGGTCAAAACTCGGCTTTAGCTCGACCAAATCTTGTTGACAAAATCTAAGCAGTCTAAGCTGAGTTGCTTCAGTGCCAATTTTTAAGGGTCGTCAAACCCAATTTCGATCCAATCTCAAGCACATACAAACTCGACTTCCAAATTGACTCGGTTATACCCTTAGACCTTAGTTAAGCAAATTAATTACATAATCTCATACACAATGTTGTTTGGATACTAATCTTGATACAACACACTGCATATAATGAGCAGATACCTTATGTATTTTACGAGGGTTGGTATGGACCTTGTCCTTCCAACATTCTCCTTTCACCCTTTTACAACCAATCGATTAAAGTAATATATATCGTGTGGGGTTAGAAAGCAATTGGATCAAGTAAAATAAAAAGTTTTTTAATTGGTTGTGAGAGGAGAAGGTTGAAAAAACAAAATAAATAGTCAATCTCGTATTTTATATGTACACAAATTATAAAATACTCCGAGCTATATATGTATGGTTGTATGAGTTAATTGTACAATCAATACTTTCTCTTTTATATATTAATGAATTCATTCACACCCTTTATCAACTTGTGTCGTGCCTTAATTTTTATTACTATCTAATTCTTTCATACATCCGCGCCCGTACTAATCTCTTCGTTGCAGATCTACATTGTAATATTTTGTATTCTGTTAGCTTGGTACTCGGTTGAATAGAGCGTACTCAGCCGAGTAGGTGGTGAGTGTTGCTTAGGCAGGCTACTGCCTTGGTGGCACTCCGTCGAGTGTGTGGTGTACTCGACCGAGAGAAGGGTACTCGACCGAGTGTCCCGTGTACTCGGCCGAGTGCGTCGATCTTATGGATAATTTCAGTGGTTTTGGATTAAGACGATTAAAAGTATATAAAAACATTCGTCAATTCCTAATCATTTTTATTAACCCTAAAATATACTTTAAACACTCTTAATCCTCCTAATCTCATTTGCAAGCTTGTAATCATCCTTGTTGCTAGTTGGTGATCATTCGTTGCGAAGATCTTATCGTAAGTATCTAATCCCTAGTTTTTAGTATTGTTAGGTAGAGCTGTTAGAACTCTAATCTGAGTAAGGGTTGGGATTAGGGTAATTGTGATTAGTTGTTGATTTTAAATTTCCTTGTATGATTGTTAGGAGAATACTTTGTAGAGGAGCAATTTTAGCCTTGCTTATTCTAGTCACTTTGGAATTTGCTTTTGAGGTACGGTTTCCCTACTCAGTATAATTGTATGTTGAATGTTGATGATGATTATGATGTAGTTTACAATGATGATTATTATGATGATTGTGGTATTGGTATGCTGATGATTGTGATGTTGGTGTGATGATGATATTGTGGACCATTTTCGAAAGATGGTTCCACCTCCTGGGTCTGGCCTCTTGTGGCTCAAGTCACAAGGGGGATGTTCACATTAAGGGCTCGCCTGGTATCCACTTTATTTTTGAGGGGGAGATTTTAGTGGGGTGATAATTACCCAAGAACTTGATTAGGGAGGGAATTTTTCCTCTATGTGAGGTTTGACAACTAGGAGTAATATTTACTGGGTTAATAATTCCCTAAGTTTGGAATACCTGTAATGACTACAGCATGAAAAAAAACGACTTTTTTTATCTATTCCGAGAAAAAAGTGCGATAAATTTAGAAACAAAAATAAATTATCTACGTAATTAAAGCACCATCAATGGTCAATAATCATCTTAATCTAGAGTATAATAAGGTCATGGTTATGCTTATACTCGTTTTCTCCATCTATGAGGGCCTGCTCAAGATCATGGCT
This sequence comes from Heliosperma pusillum, assembly GCA_022085475.1. Classification (NCBI taxonomy): domain Eukaryota; kingdom Viridiplantae; phylum Streptophyta; class Magnoliopsida; order Caryophyllales; family Caryophyllaceae; genus Heliosperma; species Heliosperma pusillum. The sequence goes on from JAIUZE010001734.1 coordinate 16,048, forward strand.
AAAAAAATCGTACTTCTCATCCTCGTCCGTCAAGTCACGGAAAACTGCAACATCGCTTTCAGTCATAATCGAACACAAAGTGAGAATATTGACTCTTGGAATACCTTGTACTTTCCCGAGCTCTTCACGCAAACCAACTTTGTAATTCTTTGGAGCTTCTAACATAGTAGTGAGTTGAGTAATCTGAGCATTACTATTCTCAAGCATGGTTCCCATCAAATTTCCGAAACTCCTTTGCATATTCAAAATTTCCTTGTTTTTACGCAACCTTTTCTTACTTGGTGGCTTCACACTTTCATCTCCACCTCTTTTACTAGTTTCTGATCCTTCAGTTGAGAGTTCGCCACTTTGAACATCTTCCTGGACATTTTCGCTTTGTGTCTTGTTGATTGCATCTTGATCATCTCTATCAAGAGCCGTATTACCCTTCGCACCGGTTGCCTTATCTTTAGAATAAATTTCCTCCATTGCATCAAACAGTAGAAATGGTTTTCGATACATGCCTTTAGCGTCTTTGTGACTCTGTTAAAAGAAAAATCATATATCTCAATCTCAGCAAGCAAACAATAAGCTATATCAAGAAGCTATATCAGCATGACAGTATGCATTACTCTCTAACCCAGGGAGGCATGTATCAAGAAACCAAATGTTAAACTTTATATCATATGGTATCAACATATAGATTAAATGTAAACGAGTTATTTAGAGTATGAAAATTAACGGTGCCACTAAGCGGAGATGTGATAATGTAAACATAAAGATGTACAACATCAACAAAAATATTACCTTACATCATTCATCAAACAACTTGCGGTCACCGGTTACCATCTTGAGACTATCATTCCATCTGAATCCACTGCCCTTTTGTTTAATCTCTAGCAAAGCATTGAATCGTTTTTTAAGATACCCCAGTCTTGACTCGATGTTAGCTGCTCTAAGTCCAGCGTCTGGCATTTTTTGCGAGATTAACTTCTCCAAATGCATCAAGTAACCCGATTTAAAACCACCTTCAGCCTTCCATTTTCCATCCAAATGCAAAGACAACAATAACTCCACCATCAAGGTATCTTCTTCCACAGTCCACCTTCTCGGACTAATCTTTTCGCTATTAGGTTCTATTTCAGCCATCATAGACACTATGTATATACCAATTTTAAAGCGCAAACATGTACATAAAAACCGCATTTTATTAAAATAGTTTACTTGTACAAAATTCATAACTGGACTGCAATAACAGTCTACCATAACCAAACAAACTAACATATCACAGCCAAGCAAAAACATGTAAATAAGCAAAGTCTCAAACATATCTTATATGCCTAAAAGGCCTACGCTCCCGCCAGCTATCAAACATCTCCTTAGCTAGTTTATCTGTCCATTTTGTCCAAGAGACAGATGTATCAAATATATTAATATAATCTTCATCGTCTTCCATAAACTGTCTACCATACTCGGTATCTAATAAAGACTCCATGCATTGGATCGAAATTCATATCTCGACGAATCAAATTATGAATTAGACAACAAGCACTAATGATGTCTGTATGAGTATCCGCATTATAAAAACTGTAGTTCCTCAGTATCGCCCACCGCATTTTCAATAGCCCAAAACACCTCTCAATAACATTTCGTGTTGACGAATGTTTCATGTTATAAAATTCCTTGTCGTTACGTGGTTGGCGACCATCTTTTCATTCATTGAGATGGTATCTTTGCCCTCTATAAGGAGCAAGAAATCCTTCGCCATTTGTAAAACCCGCATCAACTAGGTAATAATTATCTATCAAGATAACAATTAAATTGGTTTTAGTGGTTCTATATACATATGCAGCTTATTCACTAACGAAGAAAATGGAAAATATTCCTCACCACGAGGAACTTTAAACGGATGTCTTCTACTCACAGCATCCTGGAGTACTCTACCGTCAGCCGCTGACCCTTCCCAGCCAGGTAACACATAAGTAAACTGCATGTCCTTAGAACAAGCCGCTAAAACATTCGTCGCTATATCTCCTTTTCTTGTACGATACTTAGGTTTCTCTATATTAGGAACTTTTAACTTGAAATGTGTCCCATCTAAAGCTCCTAAACAGTTCTATGGACCATTGAAAGTACAAAAAAAAAATCAATAAAAAAACAGTAAGTTATATTAAATTTGATTTTTTGACATACTTGGAATAACTAAGTTTTACCTTATACCATTTCCATTTTGAGTCACCGCAATCCTCTTGTATTGGTTGTGGGGTCTTTATCAAGTGCTTATACAAACGCAAAACAGCTCTTAAAACTTCACGAAAGTTCCTACTCACAGTTTCTTTAGACCTTTTCAAACGTTGTACAAGCATTCGTTGTTTTTTATCATGTGCTAATATATTCAAAAATATAGCCACCCTTTCTTCTAAAAACATGTTTTTTGACTCTCTAAGAAGACCATTGGACCAAATTAACCCACATAAGACATCAAATGTAAGCTGGTCTATGCAACTAAGGTCAAAATACGCAGATATATTTTTCAATCCTTGACTCACACTTCGTTTAGCAGTGTGAGTATTTTTCTTACGAGGTATTTTCATAGTTTCTAAGATAGTTACATGTAATAACAAATACACATATACATCGAATATCTTATTCTAATATACCAAATAAGACCAACTATGGTTTTTTGCTTCTGTGACGATATTCTACGTGCCATAGCTGCATAAAAGATCATATAAAAGACGTATAAGCCAAATCAGTGCAAATAGTACATGAATATGATATACATTTGAAAACTAGTGTTCGGGAACATTTCATCAATTTGGCTGCATAATGAATTCACAATTTGACATTCTTTTTCACTTTGATTAATTTGTCTGCCTAATGAATCGTAACAACCCCAAAACATGCTGAATGACTATTAACTAGAACATAGATATAAATATATCATGTTTAAATCAAAGGATTATCACATATCAATTTGAAACTAAGCAATTTTTACCCAAACACAAAATCCATGATTATCACATAATCCATGATTATCACATAATCTATGATTATCACATATCAATCGCAATACACAAAATACCCATAAAAATTTAATACCCAAATTTAAATACCCATGAAATTTGATCAAAATTTAAACATGAACAAAAAAAATTGATTCATCTAAATCGATTATATGTGGTGATGAAATCGTCTCAAACAATGATATCATACTATACAAATACCTATGAAAATTTTGATTTATCATCTCGATTGATGATTAAATCGTCTCAACAATCACATCACAACTAATCACAAACATAATCTCAAATAATAGATACAATTTCAAGCAAAAATATCATATAAAGCAATATGACATACCTGGGTTAAGGAAAGAGGATGAGAAAACCACTCAAAATTTTGTTCCTCCGTAATGATTCTGGAAGGTGGTAGGCAGTAATCTATTACTACTTCAAAGAGGGAAAAGTTAATGGGCCGGAATAAGTTGGTCTCTACCAAACTTCTTTTTTTGACCCACAATAATCACCCTCTAATTTTTCAGGCCCATTACAGGCAATCCAGGCGAGCCCTAAGGAGTCGGCTTACGCTCGTTGCGATGAGCGGAGATTTTGATGTCCATTGCTGCGGTCTGGCATCGGCGGGGGTACATGGGTATCCTGTTGCGATGAGAACCCAGTTAATCGTTGCGATGAGAGCCATCTTATTGGTTACTGTAGATACCTCAACTCTACACCTTCCGCCAAGCACCCAGTGATGATTAGGCCGCATGTTTGGTACGCGAAACGATTTGTGACAATTCGCAAGTTTATCGTCAAGTGATAGCTCAAACATTTGTGTCTACCTCTTGGTCGTCATCTACGCAACGGTACTGTCGTTTAGGCAGTCGTTAGAGTTCATTTGGAGTCCGGGTTGAAAACCGCTTCATTTTCTAGAAACCGTTTTAAAATGCCGAGTCGGAATGCTCTAGAATATTCTAGATATTTTATTAAATCTTCAAATTCTATCTTTTTTATAAAATATATCTCGTATCTTTTTAAAATGAAGTGTGGATCTACCACAATTTCGTACGATTAAATGTAAATAATTGAAGGTAAAATTTGACTCTGACTATAAGTTATTCTCATTTCCCACCCAACTCATCTTCAAATCAATCTATTTTAGTCTTTCGATCTCTCATTCCTTATTTATAGGTGTCCGTGTGTCCGTGTGTCAGACACGGTGTCCGACACGGGACGGCTACTTAGGAGGAGTGTCCGTGCTACCTAGTTAATTGTAAAGGCATCGATAATGCTACTACCATTTTTGTTAATGTCACTCAAATTGTAAGAGGGTGAATAGTTAGATACCTATCACCATAGCGATTCGAAAGTACTTAAAACGCTTTTAATACCGAATCTCCACGACCATATGCATGTTAGAAATCAGAATTAAACATAAAAATAAAAGAGTAATCGAATTACCTCGTAGCGAAATAAATTCGTGAGCAATAAAATCTAGCAATATAAGAAAATAAGAACCGGTTTCGAAAACCCAACTGCTACAAATAAATAAGAGCACCCCAATCGTAGTGTCTGCACTAGTATCCACACGTATGAATAAAAGATGCGGTTTTTATACTGGTACATAATAGGGCTTACTTCCTCCGTTCCATTTAGTTGTATACGTTTACTTTATCACGTATGTCAATGCACTTTTTGTTTTGTTTATATCTTTAGCTACATATTATTAAAAATTATAAAATTTTGATATTAATATTGTTCTCGGTAAAACAATTTAAACAAGATCTCACATGACTATCTTTTATGTCATATATTAGAAGTTGTATTAAAGATTCTTCTAACTTATAAATAGTGCCCAAAAAGCAAACGTATACAACCAAATGGAACGGAGGGAGTATTATTTTTCACGGAATGATTATGATAGATGAAATTGACTCGCTTATACGTGGGAAAATGAAATCCATTTAGGGGGCGTTTGGTTCGAGAAAGGGTAAGGGTATGTACTTAACAAAGGGAAAGTGGGGGAAAGAAATTAGATTACCCCAAAATTAACTTATTGTTTGGTTAACTCCTCAAAAGAAAGGGAAAGAATGTCATTTAACCCAAACACCAACTCCTCGTTATATCTCCACCATTAACCACCATCACACCTTTCCATGACATCCTACAACCGATCACCCAAAATGATCTCCGTCACCGGCAATATTATCTCCGTCAATGGCAACACTACTCCGTCGTCGTGCGACATACCTAACTCCCGCTTTTGGTGAACGGTTCGGAGTCCAAAGGCGTCGTCGGTGCGGGTAGTTCGGAGGTGTCGTCGCTGGCTGGAGCATTGGGTACAGGGAACGGTGGTGTTGAGGCTTCGTCGGTGTGGTGGTGACTGCCGTATAGTGGCAGGTAATGACGGGAGTGGTGTTGGTGAGGGTGGGTCTTGAGGCGACGATGGAGTGTCAGGGGAGGCGACAATCAGTAGTGATGGTGGTGGTCAGGGAGTAGGGGAGGGGATTTCGAGTCTTGGGGTGAGATTTTGTGGTTTAAATATGGTGTTTGGGTGGTGGCCAGTGGAGTTTTGCGTGAGGAAAGGAGTGGAGGACGGTGGTCTTGGGTGGTCGTCGACGAAGAGTGTTGCTGGGGTGGAGGACGGTGGTCTTGGGTGGGTCGCTGACCAAGTCGTCGGAGGTTGGCCGTGGCATAGTGAGGATGATGGCTGTGGTGGGTGAAGGAGGGAAATGGGGGTATGGAGGATACCTTGGGGGATGAGGGGTAAGGAAGCAAATGGATTTGGGGGTAAGAGAGGGGTAAAGAGAATCATTCTTTTGGTCAAACAAACACAAACAAAGGGTATCAGTCCTTTTGTTTCCCTTTCCCTTTAATAAATACCCACAACCAAACAGCCCCTTAGTGTTTCGAAGCATTACCCTAGATGTTTTGTACTAATGGTTTATAAAGCTACTTTTCTTATTCACATATTCTCATTTCAGACGGGTATTATCCGTTTTAAAATTAAGACGGATACATATCAATTTCCCTTATTTGTTGCCTAAAATTACCGAAAATTTTGTGTTTATTATCCTCATGTTCTACTATTTAACCCGTTTTAAGATTTAAGACGGATACTAAGTCGTAAGCAAGACTTACTCTTTTTAATTGGCCCGGTTAGAAATTCATGACATATATAAATCAGAATTAGCACAAATATTACTTGTAAGTAGACCTGGCAAAACTGACCCGACCCGAATAACCCGACCCGATAAGGCTGACCCGAGACCCGAAAGCGACCCGGAACTGCTTGACCCGAGGATGACCCGAAACCTGAATTGACCCGACCCGACCCAGACCCGACCCTAACATTGACTGACCCGAAATAGACCCGACCCAAAATAACCCGACTCAAAACCACCTACCCACAGACAACCCGATTTAAAATGATCCCAAATGACACAATTTATTGTGATTAGGGGTGATATACTGATAATGAGACGAGACAGCCCACAATCAGCTCAAGCTTGGCTTGGTCGAAGTCGGCTCGTGCGAGTTTGGCTCGACGTCGGGCTTGACTTGAAAACTAACTTGATCATTTTGACCTGAAAATGGCCTAAATAAATCGGAAATGAATCTAAAATAACCCGACCCAAAATGACCCAAACCCGAAATGGCCCAAACCCGAAGTGACCCAAACCCAAAACTGACCCAAACCCGAAAGTGACCCGACCCGACCCGACCCGAAAGGTTGAGCAAACCCGATATGACCCGACCCAAACTGACCCGACCCAAACCCGACCCGTTTGACCCATTTGCCAGGTCTACTTGTAAGGACACAAAAACCTGCAATGATATCCCCATAATCAGCTTTCTCGTATTGTACGTACTACCATGTAACAGACTTGTGATATCATGTCATAGCGTACCGTTACAAGTTGCTTTCTCAGTCAAATTCTAGAGATAGAGAGATAAACAGTGAGATATTCTTCTGACACACTTATGATTTTCTTGGAGGACAACCTTATTTAAACAGATTCTCAACTTTAGAATTCCAAACAGACTAACTGTTTGATGAAATGGGTCACTTAGAGACATCCTTAGAAAGGTTAAGGCCACTTATTTTGGGTTCTAACTCTTGGGATTATTGTGTTGTTTGGAAACTTGGTGATGAACCCTCTAGGTAATGTAATGCTTATTAATTCTTACAGTTACTATTTTTTCGCAACTCGAAAAAATACGAGTGGTTGTGGTCGTGATCGAATTTGTAGTGTTAATGTAATAATAATGGGTTTTGTTATTCTGATTTTGGTAGGTTTATTGAATGGTTTGGGTGTTGCTGTAATGGAGGTAGAAATCAGGAAGTGGGTAATAAAAGGAAGAATAGAGAGGAGAATATGTCAGTTGGTAATTGCAGAGATGCAAATTTTGTGCATCCTGCAAATACCAAATCATGTCAAGCTCTTGCTAAATTGCCTCAATTTATGTCCCTTCATTCTGGGTATATATCTTTTTGTTTTCTTAATGTCATGTTATTATGTTTGAATTTAGTGAATGATTAGGGTAGTTGATTAATTGAGCTAGATTTATTCAACTTCAGTATCCATGGAGAGGTTGTGATTTTGGGTCAATCCCGGTGGATCAGTATCACTAATACACCAGATTCAAAGGCATCGAATCAGGTTCGTCGTAATTTCACATGTTCCTGTAATTGTTCTTTGTAAATTGAAATTGATAATATTAAACCGGTATCAAAAATTGAAGTGAAAGTTGTATGACAGGATTTAGAAGGAACCCGGCTTTTGATCCCTGTGATTGGGGGTTTGGTAGAGCTCTTCTCAACAGATAATGTAAGTGAAAGTTCCGGTTTTTCTTAGGTAAAAGCATTTCAGACAAAATTGCAGAAAATACTGGTTTTATATACTGAATTACTGATGCTGCGTATTCTTATTTTGATACATGGCTGTCAGATAACAGAGAATGAAATCATAATGGAATTTGTAAAGTCTCAGTGTACGTGTTCAGAAACTGAAACTATGTCAAACTCGACTATAACCTTTGATGGCCCTTATCTTGATCCATTGCTTGAGAATACCTTAGATACTTGTCTTTCATCCCTCAATCAACTTTCTCTGTTGAAAATGGCCCAAACCCTGAACCAAATAGCCCACACCCACGGTGATTCTACCATGGGTGGGTCCTCCACCGGTTCATTTCCTTCTCCTGATTCCACCCCTTGTTCCGTCTCTCAAGCCATACCTTTCACACCGTTAAAGGAGGGAAGTGAGAAGGTAGAGAAGAAAACTTGCAAATCAAAGAATTTGTTTACAGAGAGGAATAGGCGGAGTAGGATTAGGGAGGGTATGCTCAAGCTGCGTTCATTGGTACCTAAAATCACCAAGGTAAGTCAAGGTTTCTTTGTTTTCTTAAACGCATATCAAGTATTATTCTGTATAATAATGGTGCTTAGATGTTATCACTTATCAGCAGTGAAATTTACGTGTTTTTTTGCTGTCAATTTTTATTTCTTGTATATAAGATGGACAAAGCAGCAACTCTATCAGATGCAATTGATTACATTAAGGAACTAGAGAAGGAAACTTTGAATCTCTTGCATGAGCTTGAAGACTCTAGCAACTCCTCATATGACTTAAAACCTTCCTCTTTAAATCCAGAAGTCATGGAGACGAAGGTTTTGGCGCCCTTAAACCCAAAGCAACTCACTTCCTCTCCTACCAAGTATTTAGTTTCACAGGTATCAAATTGGAAACTGCAATAAATAGAAGCTTTTTCAAGGAATATGCTAATCCTACTGTCTTTTTATAAAGTTAGTGTATTTCCTTTTTAAACATGTTTTCTGCGACAGAAATTGGGCAGTAGATGTTGGACTATCTAGGCCGCTTGGATTAAAAGTCGATTCAAATTCAAAATGACGCATAAACCCTCTATAAAACATAGAGAGCGATTAAATTAATTTTTAACCTTTTTATTATCATACTAATCTGTATCATTTACTAAATAATTAGGTTCAAGTAAAAGTTAATCAACTAGATACAGGAAACTACTTGGTGAGAGTTGCATGCCAACAGAGCCTCGGTGCATTCACAAAGGTGCTGGAGGCTGTTGGTTCCTTGGATGTGCTTATCGACGATGTTAATTCCACAGTATATGATGACACAATGTCAAGTTATTTCATTGTTCAGGTAAGAAGTGAACACTGCAGTTCTCTATAACACAAATGGTTTAATAGATTTAAGTCTAATTGCTGTACTGTTTACAGACAAAAAACAAGGAGATTCAGGAGAAGGATATTAGGGACTCACTGATGCTGCTATTTGTCTGAAAAGTGTTGTAAATGGTGAAGATGCATCACATCATATCCTCAGCTTCTTCTTTAATGTTATGGGCTTGCAGTAACTAGCAGCATAGAATGAACAAGAGTATGTAGTAGAATTGTCATAGGAGAGTACCTTGAGAGTCGGGTTACTTGGATGATAGTTCGCCATCGTAAATGTACTGGCATACGTGTCTCATTTATAAGTACTTGATAGTTGATAATAGATGTAAATATTGTAGTTTGGTTAAGCTGGAGTAACAGGACGTGGCCTTGCTAGCTAGTAACCGTAGTTTGGTTTAAGATGGGAGTAATGCTGTAGAGTCACAAATGAGATGTCAATACCGACATCTCACTAAGATCGACTTGTAAAGGTTTCGAGGGTCGCCACAAGTGCATTTGTTCCAATACTGGTCTCATACTCTAATCATAAAAGTAGCATGACGATTAGGCCAAGGCGACCTATATTGGGAATTGGGATCCGTTCTCAGATTGAAATCTTATGCATGCTTTCAAAGGAAACTAGGCAATTTGGTTCTTACCTTTGTCTAAACAACTAGGCAATTTCCTTCTGTCAAAATACCTGACCCAAGGCCCCAACTACGGGTCCAGGCCAATAAACCAAGTGGGGTGGCCCAAACAAGATGTATTAATTCTATGAATTTATGATCGACGCTTTTAGCTGAGCGATTTTTTGGTCAGAAACCTTTATTTAAACTCTGGTTTTACTCGTTGTTAAAGGGGATTCGACCCGTCAATGAAACCAACTGTATAATTTACGAGTTACGAATATGCCATTAAATTAAATAAAGGTATCTAACAAATAATAAAATAAAATAAAGAAAAACAAGTTTGTCGATTAGACCAAGAACTTTATTTTTTCCTCACCTCTCCCGTAAAGATATAAGCATAATTTTTTCATTTTCATCCTTTTCAGCGTCGTCCAGTAAAATCTTTATAAGCACAGTAAGTTGAATGTCAGAATATGAGGCCGATCTCTTTAGTCAGCGGACATGTAAGACCATAACAAACCCTTGTGTTGCTCAACAACATCATGGGTAAATGGTCAACTTAATACTTATCAACCTTGACAAAACAACATTAACTCGAAATAACACGTGTATAAAAAATGATCCCCATCATTCAATGTCTCGGCTTCATAACATATTTATACTAGTTTTAAACTCGTGTAAATTGCACGAGAATACTGTTTTAAATACTTATTATTATAAATAATGTAAAATATTCAATATTAATCATGTAAAAATAATTAACAATTGTATATTTTAGATAAATACTCTGTATATGATATATTAAAGAATATATATGTATATATACCACTTTAATAGTTGTGTTATCATATCACTACAAATTCTCATTTAAAACGGAAATATCCGCCATAACCTTAAGACGGGTCATATGTCACACAAAAGAGAAAAACCTAATGCATTTTAAACTTATAAAACATGTTTTGACGATAAATGCAAATATATTAATTTCATGTAGTAAAACTTTATAATTTTTGAGTTGTTTATGGTCAATGTTTGTCTAACCCTAAATAATAAAATGGTATGAAATTAAAAATGAGAGAGAGTGCATTTTAAACATTATGCTAAACACCTCTTTGATACTGAAATTTAATTAAATGAGGTAATAACTTTATTTAGAGTTAGACTAAGACATTTTACAAATAAATTTCATAACATCTACTCAACAACAATGCACGGGTATGCAATTTAAAATTGGTTATTATAAAAAAAAGTTATTTAAAATGATGTTTATATCAATTAATTGTCTCCTTTTAAGTTAATTATCTTTAAAAATAAAGTAATAAAATCACCGTACTTTTTGTTAATCAATTTTAAATTAAAGTCAAATTTAATTTTTTACATCTAAATCATATATTTCATCTGTTTAGCATAAATGGTGCATTAGGGTCAATTGGTCGAGTAGTCCTTGTCCGATATGTCATCTTGCTTAGCCAAATTTGAGTTTCTAATTTGTTTCATTACTTGGCCGGTCTCATACAAACCCGACTCATATGTCAGACAATATTAGTTATAAAAAATAACACAATATTAGTAAAATTTAACGACTAAGCCCGTGCTGTTCTTAAAACCATTTTTTTAGTCTAACTTGTGCACGTTTGTAGAATTTATGCACAAACAAAATGAAAATTTTGACTCGTGTATGTTTATAATGACCCGTGCACGTTTGTAGTACGTTTATAGTACATATAATATACTCTCTCATAAAAAATAACACACTAATGTTTTCCTATGAGACGGTTTCACAATACTATTATTTTAAAAGCTCTCGTATAAGATGTAGTAACTTTTCTTATTTATTTTTTCCTCTTTTTTTTTCATTACTTATTACTTATTAGTGTCTTTTATTAGTAGTCTTACAATATTTTTAATAGGCTGAGTTACCTGATGATACTCACAAGGCTAAATGTTTCTACTTCTTATGCGAGAGGTCTTATATTAAGAGTATTGTGAAACAGTCTCGAAATAATTAAAGACCGTCTTATAAAAAAATTAGAGACCGACTCATATTATTACTTTATAAGAATAGTAATTTCATTATTAACTTCCGGCACCTTTCACTTGGGATTACATTTGGGATTTAGCCTAAAATTCCAACTATAACGCCTCACATTTAATATAATTACTCCCTTAGAAACCTTCTTAACTCTTAAGAAAAATCAAGCGATCAAGTTTATTTTGAAAAATGTCAAGTGATTAAGTTTATGGTGAAGATGGTCCAAAATATATTTATATATTGAAGCATTGGGGAATTATTGCGTGAAGAGAAAATTATTGATAATATCGGTCTTCAACCTTTATCCATAAACATTTCAACTTTGTATCGTGTATATCCTTAAATCAGGGATGAAGATGTTTTTTTATTAAAAGAAAAATGAAATGTATGCTCACCGAATTAATCTGGAACTCTTTGAACTTATTTTTCATTTTAAAGAGTTTAACGTTGTAGATCTGAAATTTACGGTGTAATTTTCATGTAAAATTATTTTTTTATCACATTTATAAAGCACTCATTTCTCGAGTATTTAAGCACTCCCTGAATTCTTATCGAGAAAGATTTTTAAAATAGTGCTTAAAAATGAAGTATTTGACGTTTAGGGTTAATTTTAAAAGTATTTGTCAAAATGATGTTGTGGACAACGTCATCGCGTCGCGGCAGCACTCAGCACACAGAGCCCTCGCAGGACTGACATATCATGGGTTTGTAACCGATTTGAAAGGCTTTGAAACCGATAAAAGGTTTGGACAAGCTAGCAATTGAAGAAGTCACAACCAAATCTATTACTCCCTCTATTCAAGTCCAAACACAACATTTCTCTTTTAAACGTTTGTCAATGCACGAATTGTAACGTTAATATCTTGATTTTACATTATAAAAAAATATAAAAATTTGATAATCTTATTGTACTTATAAAGGCGAATCAAACAAGATCCCACATGACCATATTTTATCTTACATATTGCAAGGAATCGTAAAGATTCTTTTCACTCATGAATAGCGTCAAAAAAAGAAATGTTGTGTTTGGACTTGAATGGAGGGAGTATGAAAAATTACCAACCATTCGATCTTTATGTCATGTCAAGAAATGAAGCGACATGAACTCTAAAAAAATCATCCCCTTACCATTCTATATAAAAAATGACTCTCATCATACTCATTGAACACGGATGTTCGCAGAGATTCCAATTAGTAAGGGGTGAGGGTAAGTATTGGGAAGCCATTTAACCAGACACCGAATTCCGATGAGAGTGAAAGCTTACGTCGTGGCTGCTGAGAAACAAAGTCAAATAGGACCTTAGAACATGCGTAACACTTGGTGCGCCCCTTTTAAGGGCTTTTGGTCAAACAGCCTTGTTGGAAATACTAAGCATGGCTGCTAGGGTCAATTTGTTTTTTTTATATTCGAAATCAGAGTTACACTTTCCGCGGTTAGAGTAACACTAGTATAGTATTAGAATTACTCTCTCTCTCTCTCATCCTAACAAATATATTGTTAAGAATAGGACTTATGGACTCAATATATACAAAAAAACTCATTAAAACTTGTCTCTAGAACAATAAATGTGAGATAAAATTTAAAGAAAAAGAGGATAAGAAGGTGGGATGAAAGGTGGAACACCCGCAAATGTACCCTATTTTATTTTAAAAATATTATACGGATACTAGTTAGCGTAATTTTAGATTTAGTCTAGAACTTAGTTTCCCGTGTCTAATTTAGCAAATCCGAGTTCGTATTCGGAATCTACTCGAAATTCCGTGTAGGTTACGCCTTAAGCCGCTTTTGGGCTTTCTCCCCATACTTTTCCACTCACTCACCTTATAACCCTAACTCCCTCATTCTTTTTCCACTCATCTTCTTCCTCACCAAGTAACCAAAACCCTAAACCCCATTTTTGATCAAACTCAAGTTCATCACTACTCCTTCATTACTCACCCAAATCCTTTAATTTTTATCATAATCTTCCCCTCTTATCGTCATCTACCTTGTTTGGTAATAAAATTACCGTCTTTCTCATTTTCAATTTATCCGTCTTTCTCAAAGGTTAATTATATTCATCTTTTGTTGTCTTTTTGTAGGTGGAGACCTTCAAGATCCCGACAAAGATTACTACCTTGTTGAGGACGGCCTAGATGACGATTGAAGACGCACAAAGTTAACGGTGAAGGGTTACTCGATATTAATACGTCTTTTAATGCTTTAATTGATGTTTACTAAATGTTTAGTGACAATTGTTAGGCATATTAATGTGTTCTAGTAATAATGAATATGGTTAGAATTAGATGAGTATTGTTAGAATTTGTATTGGTTAAGGATTGTTGATGATTGTTGATAGTTGATGATAGTTATTGATAATTGTTGAAGATTATTGGTGAAGTATAGTGAGTTACGTGTGAATATGGTCCAAACCGGCCGACCGGCCGCCGGTCAGCCGACCAGCTGGGACTCCCCTGTATTTTCAATATTTTTCTGTGACAACCCTCGCGAATGCGGAAATAAAACATAACAAGCATGCGATTTATATAGCGGAAAATACGGTGTTTTTAAAACTTTTTACATGCAAATAGAAAAGTACGAAGACTGTCAATAATTACAAACCAAAGTATATTATACTACAATAGACGTAGTCTCTCAAAATGTTATCAAATATCAAAGTTATTAGCAACTAGCTAAACATCGTCTAGGGGTGAATCGTCAAGGCCAACGCCCGCTAGCTCACACCCGAACCCAAAATACAACAAGCAAAATCCATCAAAGCAAGCAACCTGTTCATCCATGAAAAACATGAACGCCACAGTCAGTGGGAAATAACTCCGGGTTCTCCCAGCCATATCACAAATAACATACTTAAACGGTAATACGAAAGTAGAAGTATGCATATATAAATATACATGTGAAATACGAGAAGGATAAATAGGCATTTCAATATAAAGATATAAGCGCATGAGGTACAAATCGGTAACCATCATATTATAGATAGACTCGCGGAAGACACTCTTAGGCAACCATACACTCACTAGGGCTTGCATCTCACCGTTAGCGGCATAAGCTTGATAAGATTGAGACTCGACAAACAAACTATGCCAAGTCATCCAAAGATCACAAATAATCAATCATATAATCATCCATTCAAACGTACGAGTACCTTGACAAAATCTCTCACGGTAAATGACACGCACTAGCACCGTGTACATGGCAAGTATGATTAAAATCGCATCCACGGGATAAATATTTCCCTGAACGCATACACGATTAATATTTCGTATATGTAGACTAATTTGCTCCTGGTAGAACGACGATAATAATACGGTCCTAGTCTAAACCTGTCCAGACTCTCGGAATCACATTTTCCGATTCGACATGCGATAAACATTTCGCATCCAAGACTCGGTCAACCATAGAAGCCGAGTACCCCAAATTCGGTCAACCTTCACGAAAGAGGCGTAAAAGAGCACAAGCATCATAACAAGCGGTACGCTACATGCAATGACACCACCTCGCAAGTATACAACATTTGACGACCGGGTCGATCAACGCAAAGCGTTCGCCTCCCAACAACGTCGTCATATGCCCACTAACACATGCAATTAAGCAGTAAGGATACACTTCTCGTTCCGACATTCCAGCCTTACGAGCGAGGAGGTAGCCGGGGGAATGAGAGTTCATAGCACAACAATTAGTGCTCAAACCATAACATATGTAAAACGACTCAAAGTGGGATATATCAAAAACCGTCACAAAACATGCGATACAATCGAATGTAATGTCATATATTCTAAACATGAATATTTAAAGTCATTACGTAAATATAACATTTCAAAATCATTCGAATTATTATAAATGAAAACATAAGAAAGAAAAGTAAAGAAAAAACCAGCGTGTGCCAGCCGGTCAGGTGGACCGGCTGCCGGCTACCCGGCTGGCACCAATATAACATTTCAAAATCAACCAATATTCATCATGATCCAACCGGTCAAGTGGACCAGCTGCCGGCTACCCGGCTGGATCCTATGTCATACGAGAAAGTGAAGAAAGTATAGGGTGTGTCTCAGCCGGTCGGCCGGCTGAGACCTACATAACACCAATTTTATCACGTAATACCAATTTCACATCAGCCACTTCCCAGCCGGTCAGCTGACCGGCGGCCGGTCTGCCGGCTAGGACCAAATGTACACGAAATTCATCAACATTCACTAAGAATCATCCATATTCATCAACACATATCAACTATCATCAACTAACATTAACCATTATCAACAAACGATAACCATCATCAATAAACACAAATTCTATGAAAACTAATCATATTCTAAATACGATTACTAACATCAAAAATACATTAAAACACGTAATGATATCGAGTAACCCTTCACTGTTACCTTTACGCGTCTTCAATCGATTTCTAAGCCTTCCTCCACTAGATAGTAATCTTTGTTGGGGTGTTGAAGGTCTCCACCTACAATTAGATAACAAAAGAAGAATATAATTCACCTTTGAGAAAGACGGATAAATTGAAAAGCGAGAAAGACGGTAATTTTATTTCCAATTAAGATAGAGGACGATGAGAGAAAAAAAATTAAGACGGAAAATAGCGAATTTGAGCAAGTAATGAAGAAGTAGTGAGGAATTTGAGTTGATGCATAAATGGAGTTTTGGGTTTTGGTGGCTTGGTGAGGAAGAAGGAGTAAGTGGAAAAGAATGAGGGAGTTAGGGTTTAAAGGAGGTATAAGGTGAGTAAGTGGAAAATATGAGAAAAATCCCAAAAGCGCCTTAAGGCGTAACTCACACGGAATTTCGAGTAAAGTCCAAAAACGAACTCGGATTTGCTAAATTAGACACGGAAACTAAGTCCTAGACTAAATCCAAAATTTTGCTAGAAGTATCTGTATAATATTTTTAAATTACAAATAGGGTACATTTGCGGGTGTTTAATCACCCCACCTTTTAAAAAGTTTCGTCCTTGAAACTTGAGAGTAAAAATACAAAAATATCAAATACAAGAATCAGTTTTCAAAATTAACAAGAAAACTTTTACAAGGGAAACATTTATGAAATGATGTTCTTCTCGAAAACGGTTTTAGGAAACTTTTCATAAGTACGAAACTTTATTTACGAATCACAAGAGTGCCTGTCGTAAACGAGTACTCTAGTTATCCAAATCAAAGCAATGTCGAAATAGTGAAATCGAAAATCAAACAAACGCTAGTAAGTGCAGGACTAGTCACCAGACGTCTCCAATAACAAGTCCAAACATCGAACCAACAAAAAATCCAAATATAAAAGCAAAAGGAATCCATTTCTCCAAAAAGAGGGTACACAATCCATCCTTAGACTTCTTTAAAAAGTTAAATTTGGAATACAACATGAACTTTTGAAGGTTTTCTCAAAAATAAAATCAAAATAAGAAGACATTACACGTACATAGAGCGACTCGCACATCTCACACACAATTCAGGGTAACATAATATATACAAAACACGCAAAAACAAAACAAATCGAACTCTTAGGGATAAGAAGATCACGATGAAGTCGGAAGGAAGATCTACAAGAATTCGACATCACTAACTCTACTAATAAACTAGTCCTCAAGAGAATGTAATTTACCTCAATTACACTTTAACCATCCTAAATCGCCAAACTCCATAAACATTATTTACAACAATCACAATCAAAGCAAAAAACATAATTATCTAAGCTCCAACTAGCCTCATCCAAGGTCTCACGACAAGGGAAAATCTACAATCCATTATTGATTATAATGATTCTTTAATACGCCCTAACATCCTTAATTCGATCATTACTACGCTCGAGGCCTCAAATATAAATAGTCACATTAGCAAACTATGGTGGTTACTATTCCTCAAGATAAATGGGTTCACCATTCTAACTCTATAATCCATGACAACTGAGCACTCACTATCCAAAGCTTGCAACGAACTTTTTTCAATCTCAAACTATGATTCCTTAAGAATAAAAGAAAATTACTAACCAATCACTTGGCAATCAGACAACCATTCAAATCATCTAGTTCATCCAAAACTCAAAATGAATCAATTTTCATTTATGACAATACTCCTCAAACCTTGGGTATCGGCTTAATTACCCTAAAGCAAAGTCTCTTTTAGAATCCACCAATTAGAGACATCTAATTCCTAAATGACATACCAAGCAACCGTTATAATACCCAACAACAACGAACTATTATCATGATCAACTCAATTCTCAAAATAACACTAGAATACCAAGCTCCAAATCTAAAACCACTAAGAGAGGATACATTATCACTATTAGGATTCATCCTAGAGCTTAAGTCCTATTTTCCATGATAAAAAAAACAACATGAAATTTGCTAAATCCAAATACACATATTCTAACTAAAGAATCCCCAAAATACTTTACACTTATTCTCTGAGCCTTACAAACGGAATATCCAATCCACTAGAGAAAATATGAAGCAGCAACAAGTTAGGAAACGATAAGGAATCTCAAGGAGAACACGAGAATAAATCATGCACGAGATTACAAGAGAGGAACGCTGGAAATAACGAGGCCAAGAGAGAGACAAAGCAGATAGTAGAGTTATGAAGATATCCGAGTAAGAAATAAGATATGAGCATGCGATCTCTTAAAGATCAATTTTGACAAAAACTTGCAAGGATGGAAATGGAAACAGATAATGGCACGAGTAAAGGTTTAAGGTTTAAACCACAAAATTCTTCTTTCAAACTCAGGGCGATAGTAAAACAACTTAATTATTCACTTACAAAGGTCTCTCACAAGGGACCATCATACCACGTACAATCATCAAAGTAAGATACACTTAGATTCGATAAATCGACTACACCCCAATTCATCCATCCGTTCACATAACACGGATTCCCAATTGCGGAATTGCAACACAAGCATAGTAACACTATCTTAACTCCAAAATTTGACACACTCTCAAAGGTTTCAAAACCGAACGATTAACAAGGAATTCTTCATACTAATATCTTTTCAACTCCTATGGCCCACAAGGTAGAACGCCAAACAAAACGTCATCATCAACATCCTAAGGCATCACCGTCATAGCTCATCTAATCAGATTCTACTCATGTCCATAATCCTTAAGTTACATGGTTTAATCAATCATGACGACTTACTACCTCAACCAAGTCTCCGATACCATGATATAAGATCATGATTTTAAATCCAAGAATTTTAGCCAAGAATTTTTCCACCAAGCATATACCCAAAAGTACACACTAGAAAATCTCAAGAAGTCACTTAGCCTCAAGGGCATTTCAAAACTCAAGGTATCATCCAAATATTCTCACTTAGAACAACTAGCTCTAACTTAGGTATGATCCTCAAGACACTCTAATATAACTAAACTCCTAAGTTCAAAAGATTAAATCCCTGATGGGTTAAGAAGTCCTAGTCAACTCATTCAACCTTACACCATAAAATACCATGAACTATTCACACATAAGTCATGGCAAGCATTAAGCATTAAAATCATCAAACTTATCTGACCACACTTTCCTCAAGGATACAACCACTCAACACTATGGGTTGAACTTAGATCTACACCATTTTCCTCAAATCCCAAACTTATTCTATCAACACTAAGGTTCCACAAGGTCCAAAATTCTTCCGACCAAGTATAATATACCACAAACAAAAGGTTATGGTGTCCACAAAAGGTCACATAAGGAAGTTGAGGGTACAAATTGATAAGGAGGAGGAAAGTAACAAGAGTAATTTCCAAGGGGGAAAGAAGTTAGATGATAAAGAAGCACTTAGATAGAAGGAAGAGAGCATGACACATTAAGGACGAGAGAAATCATCGATGAGGAATAAATACACTTCAATTAGGCTTGTCAATCTTCAATCTTCGGCAGAGGATACTTCTTCTAGGTAACACATGATCCACCTCAAGACGGTAGATACAAACAAACATAACATCACTCAACACAATCAACAAACAAGTTAGAACCTAACAAACATCACGTACACCAAAGACTACCACCTTAGGTCCTTAAGTCTACCATCTCTCATTCATTTTTTCAAGGTCAAGTAATTTAAGTTTAGGGTTCACGTGTGTGCGTCGGGAGCATCATAGGCTCTGATACCAACTGTGACAACCCTCGCGAATGCGGAAATAAAACATAACAAGCATGCGATTTATATAGCGGAAAATACGGTGTTTTAAAAACTTTTTACATGCAAATAGAAAAGTACGGGGAATGTCAATAATTACAAACCAAAGTATATTATACTACAAGAGACGTAGTCTCTCAAAATGTTATCAAATATCAAAGTTATTAACAACTAGCTAAACATCGTCTAGGGGTGAATCATCAAGGCCAACGCCCGCTAGCTCACACCCGAACCCAAAATACAACAAGCAAAATCCATCCAAGCAAGCAACCTGTTCATCCATGAAAAACATGAATGCCACAGTCAGTGGGGAGTAACTCCGGGTCCTCCCAGCCATATCACAAATAACATACTTAAACGGTAATACGAAAGTAGAAGTATGCATATATAAATATACATGTGAAATACGAGAAGGATAAATAGGCATTTCAATATAAAGATATAAGCGCATAAGGTACAAATCAGTAACCATCATATTATAGATAGACTCGGGGAAAGCACTCTTAGGCAACCATACACTCACTAGGGCTTGCATCTCACCGTTAGCGGCATAAGCTTGATAAGATTGAGACTTGACAAACAAACCATGCCAAGTCATCCAAAGATCACAAATAATCAATCATATAATCATCCATTCAAACGTACGAATACGTTGACAACATCTCTCACGGTAAATGACACGCACTAGCACCGTGTACATGGCAAGTATGATTAAAATCGTATCCACGGGATAAACATTTCCATGAACGCATACACGATTAACATTTCGTATATGTAGACTAATTTCCTCCTGGTAGAATGACGATAATAATACGGTCCTAGTCTAAACCTGGCCAAACTCTCGGAATCACATTTTCCGATTCGACATGCGATAAACATTTCGCATCCAAGACTCGGTCAACCATAGAAGCCGAGTACCCCAAATTCGGCCAATCTTCACGAAAGAGGCGGAAAAGAGCACAAGCATCATAACAAGCGGTACGCTACATGCAATGACACCACCTCACAAGTATACAACATTTGACGGCCGGGTCGATCAACGCAAAGCGTTCGCCTCCCAACAACGTCGTCATATGCCCACTAACACATGCAATTAAGCAGTAAGGATACACTCCTCGTTCCGACATTCCAGCCTTACGAGCGAGGAGGTAGCCGGGGGAATGAGAATTCATAGCACAACAATTAGTGCTCAAGCCATAACATATGTAAAACCGACTCAAAGTGGGATATATCAAAAACCGTCACAAAACATGCGATACAAGCGAATGGAATATCATATATTCTAAACATGAATATTTAAAGTCATTACGTAAATTTATACGATAAACGAACCATGCGAATTATTATAAATGAAAACATAAGAAAGAAAAGTAAAAAGAAAACCAGCGTGTGCCAGCCGGTCAGGTGAACCGGCTGCCGGCTACCCGGCTGTCACCAATATAACATTTCAAAATCAACCAATATTCAGCATGATCCATCCGGTCAAGTGGACCGGCTGCCGGCTACCCGGCTGGATCCTATATCATACGAGAAAATGAAGAAAGTATAGGTTGTGTCTCAGCCGGTCGGCTGACCGGCTGCCAGTCGGCCGGCTGAGACCTACATAACACCAAAATCATCATGTAATACCAATTTCACATCAGCCACTTCCCAGCCGGTCAGCTGGCTGGTCGGCCGGCTGGGACCAATTGTACACGAAATTCATCAAAATTCACTAAGAATCATCCATATTCATCAACACATATCAACTATCATCAACTAACATTAACCATTATCAACAAACGATAACCATCATCAACAAACACAAATTCTATGAAAACTAATCCTATTCTAAATACGATTACTAACATCAAAAACACATTAAAACACGTAATGATATCGAGTAACCCTTCACCATTACCTTTACGCGTCTTCAATCGATTGCTAAGCCTTCCTCCACTAGATAGTAATCTTTGTCGGGGTCTTGAAGGTCTCCACCTACAATTAGATAACAAAAGATGAATATAATTCACATTTGAGAAAGACAGATAAATTGAAAAGCGAGAAAGACGGTAATTTTATTTCCAATTAAGATAGAGGACGATGAGAGGGAAAGATTACGACGGAAATTAGCGAATTTGAGCAAGTAATGAAGGAGTAGTGAGGAATCTGAGTTGATGCATAAATGGAGTTTTGGGTTTTGGTGGCTTGGTGAGGAAGAAGGAGTAAGTGGAAAAGAATGAGGGAGTTAGGGTTTAAAGGAGGTATAAGGTGAGTAAGTGGAAAATATGGGAAAAAGCCCAAAAGCGCTTTAAGGCGTAACTCACACGGAATTTCGAGTAATGTCCAAAAACAAACTCGAATTTGCTAAATTAAACACGGAAACTAAGTCCTAGAATAAATCCAAAATTTCACTGAAATGTATCCGTATAATATTTTTAAATTACTGTTGAGCTAGTTTGATTGATGATGACAAGCCTAACTAATGTATACTTCTTAGTTAAGCTTTCAGGAAATCTTGAGTCTCCAAGCAAGACAAATCTCCAACCAAGAGTAGATGAAGAGTTGAAATGCCCAAGAAGAATCGTCTTGTAAAGAGTCGTCTTTTGTAAAGGTAGAAGAGTATGATACTTACAAATGCAACAGTCTTGGCGACCGTTACCTCACCTGTCCAGTATAACAGTGAGGACGACTGTTGCACATGTCTGAAACTTTTCAAAGACTTTCCAAATCAAAATCTTCCTGCTGCTTTTGAAAAATTACTTGAACCATTCATGAAATGATTTTGAACGTGATTTGAAGGTGATAAGAAGGAATCATTTGAAAGTGTTTTTCCTCATTTGCACAAACAAACTTTTTCTCAAAAAGAAAAGCAACACATGGCTTGTTCCCTTGTGAGTTTGTCATCTTATGACTTTCACCCAAGAGTAAACTGTTTCCTGCATCTTGAGCAGCCCACCTCTCTGAGACAGTTTGTCACTTGTGAAAGCTTTATGCAAGGACATTCACTTTGCCCACATGCTTGAGAGTGGACTTTCTCAAGGCTCTCCTTTAACCCTTTCAAATCACTTCTTCCTCTATAAATAGAGAGCTCACCTCTCTCATTTCTTCAAGGCTTTCCAGAGAAATCAAACTTACTGCTTTGCAAATTTTCTTCAAAAGTTCTTAAGCTTTTAATCTTTGCAAACTTTCTTCAAAGTCTTCAAAAGTTACAGACATGACAACTGTTGCGTTAAGTATTGTATTCTTCTACCTAGAATAATTAGATCTTAATGAATTCGCCCTTGTTCTTTCCACAAGAACAAAATCAGGGAATTTGATCTTGTAACTTTCTTAGAAGAAGAGTCGAGTTTGAGACGGAGTAGTCTCGAATTCATTTCGCAACCGGAGTAGGTTGTTGGTCCTTTTTATTGTAAGGGTCTTAGGTAGTCGGAGTAGATTACTTAAGTGAATCAATAAGAAGAAGATTGGACGTAGGCCTTTCAAAATGGCTGAACCAATTCAAAACTCCTGTGTTATTTTTGTTGTTTGTTTAATTTCCGTTGCACTCTTCTTTACTTATGTATCTCGCATTTCTGTCTAGTGCAACAGTCTCGAATACTGTTACTTTCGTATTGTAGCCTTTACTCCATCTGCTGAAACGAACAAAGTAACAGTCAGACTCACTGTGACATTCTCTTTACAGCAACTTATTACTTTAGCTATACACTCTTGATAACCTTGTTCATTTAGTGTATCCATTTACTCTTCTTAACTCCATCAACTTTCTTTAAACAATAAAGATTAAGTTGAAATTTTAAAGTGGTACCTAATTCACCCCCTCCCCCTCTTAGGTACTTGGAATCCAAAACCCTTCAATTGGTATCAGAGCCTCGTGCTCTTGATCGAGGCTAATCGCCTTTGAGTTTGATTCTAGGCCTATGGATTCCTCAAAGTACTCCAAGATCCCGGTCTTTACCGGTGAGAATTTTGGATGGTGGAAACTCAAAATGGAACACTACATCAAAAGTATTGATTACCAATGTTGGAGAATCATCAAAGATGGACCACTCATTGTTGAAGATAAGGACATGATGACGGGATATTCTACCGTCAAACTCGAAAGAGATTACAATGAAAATGATTTTAAATTGGTCGAGAAAAATTCCAAAGCCATGACTATTCTTCAACGATGTGTTGGGGAGGAGGAAGTGAGTCGTATATCCGGTTGTACGACGGCTAAGCAAATATGGGACGTCCTTGAACTTGCACACGAGGGAACCATACAAGTTAAGAAACAACGTATAGACCTTCTCATAAACAAATATGAGATGTTCCATATGTTGAAGGACGAGTCCATCAATAGTTTAGCCTCTCGTTTTTCTAGCATTATTAATGAGCTTAAAAGTCTAGGAAGAACTTTCGAGTCCGAGGACATCATTCGAAAAATTCTTCGTAGTCTTACCGCTAAATGGCAACCAAAAGTCACCGCTATTGAAGAGGCTAGAGACCTAACCACATTAACCTTTCATGAACTAATGGGGTCCCTAATTGCACACGAGTTAAATCTCGACAATGCTCCTTGTGAGACCTCAAAGGGAAAAGGACTTGCTCTTAAATCCACCTCAAGTGATGAGGAAGGAGAAGAG
>JAIUZE010001735.1:0-10957 GCA_022085475.1 Heliosperma pusillum
TTCTAAACCGACAAAAGCAGACAATTTCATTGTAGCCTTCTAGAATTCTAGCCTAGGTTTGAAATTCTCAAAAAATAACTATACAATACCAGTCAATACCAGTGGGCAAACTTGACCTGACAAGTTCGACCGGAACCGATAGAATCCAAAAACAACTCGGAATTGATCCGACCTAATCCTACTCATTTGCGACACGGCCTGATGATCGGTGACCCGGAGTTGAACCAAACTTGACCCATTTGAAAGTGACTTGACATTTACCCGATTAGATTGATTTCCCGACGATGGCTAAGCTTAATATTGATTAAAATGGAAAACGATGGAAACTAAACTAAACTTTAAAAAATTGTAGTAATGAAATAAAGTTTCTAGATTCGATAATTACATTACACAAACTCGATTCAACCCAAAAGGGTTGGTCGACCCTATAATCTGATATGACTTGCCCCTGGCCCAAACTTGAAGGACCAGATTGCCATTTATAAGATTCATACGCGTATAGCTTACCAATATTTGACCTTGGGTGGTCATTTTCGGTTTGGTGAATTGAACCGGTTAACCGGTTTGGCTAAATAGCGAACCGGGTAGGTTAACGTGGCAGCACCACAATGACATCCCATCTTTTTTTATGAAAGCAACAACCTCAAATCACATGTGTCAAACATAGCATAAAAGTAGGAAGTTGAAAAGTCAACATTTTCATTGCAAATTATTTACTTGGAAACTAACATTACATAAATAAGGGTAACCCGTAAATAAAAACACCGGATATTTATGTACTCAATAAAGGCAAATTACATTTAAATTTTACATTTTACTTCGTAACGATTTATAAACTATTCACATGAATTTATAATTTAGAAAAACTATATGATTAGATAATGTTTATAATTTTTAGTCTTATATTGAACTTGATAATTAGAAAAATCAGAATTTGCAAACAAAATAATTGTTTAGAATTTATTTGTCTGACAATTATATTGGGTACATGCATAACATAAATGAATAATAAAAAATATACAGTAATTGTGAATCGGCTGCAAATAGAAACCTTAACAACATCTTTGAGTCCATGAAAAGTATATTTGATATAATTACGTAACTATATATTTATAAATATGTACATATGACGATAAGTTTATGGAAAGATAGAGAGAGCAAATAGGCTTATATCTGATTTATGAACAATATTTTTTAGATATTTTGGGTAGTAACAACTTTTTGAAGGTGGACATGAGAGGTTATATGGTGTAATGGTTATAAACACGGGGTTAGAGGGTTTTCAAGTTTTTAGATGAAAACAATTAAGGTTCTTAAGTCTTACTTAAGACGGGCACGGAGACGAACATGAGTACTATATGTATTAAGTTTAAGATATGTCAAATACTAATATATACTGGTAATAAAGATAACTTTTTTGGTATTTTCTAAACAACAAGCTAAGTGGGGTGATTTGTATATATTTAAACCGTCTTAAGTTTAAGACGGATAATGCCTGTCTTATATGATAATTTGGTTTATAAGGTTTGTTTAGGGGTAATTTGACCCGTGACTTAGTGTATACCCGTTCCTCGGAATAACTTATACCCCCACGCACTTTATAAATAATTTGTTAGTTTGTTTGTTAATTATTTTAATTATTTATTGAAAACCTTTAAAAAACTTGCACGGATTTTATTAAATGAAAATCGGGTGTAACCATTTGTGGAGGTCTACAACTATTCAAATCGGGCCAATATTTTCATTTTAATTATGCACGTATTAAAACTTTCATTTTCCTCGACGCAAAGGTCCTAAAAACATAGACAAGTTTAACTAAATGAAACATGCTAAATAATTTGCATGGGTCAACAACTATTCAACCGGTTTTAATGAACTAACCCATGTAATGAAGTGACCCATGTAATAATGAAGTAACCCATGTAACTAGAGCATCATTTACGTTAATTACTATTGAAATTTATAATTCAAATTTAAAATCTTAAATGTAACTTCATAACTCTAAAACTTTATATTATTAACAAAATTGAAACAACATACCCGTGCAAATTGCACGGGTTTAAAACTAGTGAGGTCATAATGACATCGCCACTACACACAGAAACACAAGAAAACACATCGGCAAGACGGCAATGCAACATCCTTGCTAGTTGCTGCCATGAACGTTGACGGTTAAACTTTATTTAAAAATTTCATCCAATCAAAACCACTCAAAGGAGGACCACAATCATTTAATACGGGTATATACCCGTCTAAAACTTAAGACGTGTCAAATATGCTCATGTAGGATGATATTTGACCCGTTTTAATATTATGACGGATCCTCCGCTTTAAGGAAGACTAGCCTCAAAGTACTAATTGTAATTGTGTAATTATTACGAAGTATCATAATACAAAGTCTCCTGATAGACCCTTGTGTTGAAGAATACAATTTCAACACCAAGTTTGCTAAAAATTCAGAATAGAGCAACTACAACTACAGAGTAGTACTACCATTTATTAACTTCTCAGAAACTCCAAAGCAATTGACACAAAGTTCAAAATAAACTCTATAAGTCCTACATATGTTGCTCGTCACTGCGCCTACGGGTATCGGCATCTTGCTGATCACTCAACACTAGATCCGCAAGCAAACCTCCCAAGTCGAAATCAGAAACGTCTCTGTCTTTTACAGGCTGCTTGTTAGCATCTTTATTTTCACCATTCAGTGACAAATTAAACAATGCTTCAGGATTGTTATCCAACTCTCTCAAAAACTCTTCGTAGTCCAGACGAATATTCTTCCTCCTAACTGGTCTCATTTGTTCACCTTTCTTCCTCACAAGAATGACATCTGGTAGCGACTCCTTCTGTTCACCCGAAATCATATTATCAGTATCACTGTTATTCCCGCTGGATAAATCATACCCGAGAGCATAATCTCCGATCTTCAAAATGTGACCAAGATGAGTCCGCGTCGTAAAGGTAATGTCAGATCTACCAATTTGTCCAGTTTGAGCAACTAATAAATCCGCCAAAGAATACTCATCTTTCTTGGATATAATTTGCACATCTAGCACAATATACTCCACGAGATCCCGAACATTTTTATAAACATCAAAAGTGTTTGGTTCATTCCAATACGCATCAGCACTTATAGTGGTCTCTATAGGTTTCAAGGGATCCAACAAGGAGATGCAATTAGTAACGTTTGTACAAATCACTAGAGGCCCCGAAAAACCCAAATCGACCAACGCCTTGGTGGAACGAATGTAGACTAGATCTTCTTGACCAATAGGACACACCAAAGCAGGAATAATGTAATTCCCGTTACTCGGGCTTATTTGAAGTTTGTCGGGCTTGATAGGTAATTGACTACATACGAAATTGAAATATGTCATTGCATCATCAATGGTATCGAAATAGAAATCCAACCCCTTTCTCGCTAGCTTCATCTTCTTAAGTCTTACTTCACGGTCATGACTACCAATTTTGAGCATAAATCTTCCTAAAGTTCTCTTGTCGGAAGCACACTGCCTAAATTGCACTATGTTGGTAAGTTTAGAGTCAGGTTTCTGAGACGAGCAACTATAACAAGTTTGTTGAGCAACAATATAGTTGATAATATGACGCTTCATAAGATTGAGCCCATCAACCGCGTCTTCTTGGAGCACTAACGCAACTTTGATGATGCTTGGATTAGGACCCGTGGGCAAAAACGAAGCGCCCAACAAGTTTAGATGGAGTCGATATAGATTAATATCAATCCTTCTTAGAAGAAAGTTTAACAAGGCCGTCGATAGTATCGAAGCGGGGACAAAATCTGCTCTCCCTGTGAAGGAATAACTTTGGCAACCTTGGCAATACTTGACGGCAATGGAACTTGGTATTCCGTCAACATTGTCTTCTTGGTTATTCAGACAACTGTTGCATATATTGCCGTTGTTCGAACAGAATACCGCTCCACATTTGCTGCATAATGTTGTCCCAGGGATATCCTTATTTGTCTTCAAAAAACAAGTAGCTGATTAGACCTCATAGAAAAACATACAAACTACACAGCAACAAAATAACTGTATATGTGGTCACTCGAAGAGGCAAATTGAGTCTTTTAACTTTCAAACATTGTAATTAAATAATAATCTGAAATTCAACAGTCAAGCTCACAAACTCGCGGAAGAGGCTCACAGACATACTCCGTACAAACTAAGAAATGAATATAGTATAAAAAAAATCATTACGAATGAGAGTAAATATACTAATATACTCCGTATTTACTAATTATGCTACATACAGTACGCTTCAGAAGCTCCTCATATGGTAGCGTATAGGGGTCAAGTGTACACACCCGTAATGAAAGTTCCGTCACAAATTGTATCAACCAACTTGTTACATAAATATTCGTTTTCCTCCATCAAACCATTATAAATTTCTTAAAAGTTAAACCCTCGGTAAGTCTTAATGAAAGTTTACTCGGTCAATTAATTACAGAGCCCAATGTGTAAACTCTTCTTTCCATCCATAACAAGCTTAGAAACCACTACAAGCTAATGTCCATAAATTCCGTATAGGTTGTTGACACAATTGGTTAAAAAATAATCTAACTTATGGCCTTATGGGTCTCACTATCTAACGTACAAATCCTCGCGGATCAACCTAGCTTAAGACTATGTCTTACAAGGAAACGAAATAAAAAAGGCCTCACCTATTGCCACTGGAGATTGTTTTAACGCCACAAAGTTACAAAGTCAATGAGCAAAAACAATAACATTACCGCAGTGACTCAGGCTCCCACAAATACAAATTGCGGGGTAAGGGGTTCGGAGGTAAGCAGTCTTACTTCAGCTTCAGCAACACAAAGAGTCTGTTTCCAACTTACCCAATATTAAAATTGCTTCGAAAACTACAAACTCAATGAGCAAATTAAAAAAAATCTTACCCGTATTAGGCTATTAGCCTATCAATTTCGTGGCATTAGTAAAAACGTCAGTGGCTTTAACATTGCTCAGTAATACAGTGTCTGATTTATCACGATTACAAAATGAGCGGTTTTACCATAAAAGCATTGTCTCATCCTATAAGACGGTCTTATACATTAATTCAAACAATAAGTCTTGCTTAAGATTGACATTATCGGTAATAAAGACAAAACTTTAGTTATTTCCTAGCCAACAAGTTAGTGATTTACTGATTTGATATATATTTGACACGTGTTAAACTTAAATCAGTAATCCGTGTAATGCCCGTCTCAAATGGGAATCTGTGTAATGCCAATTATCATCAAGAACACTAAACACATCCCTATACAAAAATACATAAAAAAAACAAAAGATAATATTATGATGAGACCGTCTCATACAAGAATTAATTACCGCATTAGTAACCGAAAGCCGATGAAAATAATCCTCAACAGGGAGACGTTTTTGGATGCACCTCATACGACGACGGTTAGACCAAGTGGTAAGATTAGCAGTTAAAGGATGATCAGGAAAAGGATGAAGATTACGATTAACCATATAACTTGCTTTCTTCTTTTGAATTATTTTTGCTCTTCTCAAACGTAACCATTCATCTGCAATTTTCGTTGGTTTATTACTTGACACTTCTCCCATTGTTTCATCACTTGATGTTGCCATTAATTAATGATCAATTTGATTATCTAAATCATGGAATTTGTGATGGTTTGATTTTGATTTTGATTTTAATTTTGATTTTGATTTTGATTTTGATTTGTGATTTGGGGGAATGTTTATTAGTTGTATATATATTGATTAGGTTTTGATGAATTGGTGATCGGTTGTTGATTTTTGGTTTCTGATTTAGGAGATCGGGTTCGCGCGGGTTAATAGTTGAGTGGGTGGTGCCGGGGTTAAGTAAGGAGGGTGATGGATCTGGTTGGATTGGGTTTGCGTGATTTAAATTTTACCCAATTATCTATCTGTAAATTAGTTTTATGAAGTAATATCCGTTATAAGTTTGTGAGTTGAAATTGAATCCTCTTCATTTCTTTCAATTCATTTTCTCTCACAAGCACATTAAATAATATACCTCTTTTACAATGCATTAATCTTTATTTATGTGCATAAACTTGTAACCGTTTGATGCATGCATAATGCAATCTGAACCATTCAAAAGAACTTGCCTCTCCATTTCTTTTGAGAAAATGGAGAGGATCTCTCCCCAAATAATTTGTCTTTATCTACCAATGTGAATTTTATTTGAAGCGTCATAAATGAGAGTTTGTGATTGTTTACAATCTTTATGTTGGATTTATATTCATAACTTTGTGATAATTGATGAAACAATTGAGAATAAGGAATCAATGAAAATTTATAGGGTTTTTGTATGTACTAACCCTTTGTTTTCCAAATTCTAAACCTATTTTCAAAATATATATATATATATATATATATATATATATAAAATCACATATGTTAACCCTTAAGGCCCCAAGTTTATTTATAGGAACTCGGTGGTGCTATTTGTTGGTTTGATATGGTGTTCCCCTCCCACTCCCTTTTTCCCTCACCTATCGGGTCTTTGAAATAGGCATAAACCATTATTTTTGTGTCGTGGTGTATCATATGATGTTTTTTCGGTCGATATGATGTTCCCCTCCTTCGCCCCACATGTGAGGTCCATTTATGGTGCTATATAGTACTTGTTTAAGTCTTGTTGTCTTAGCCTAGTTGCATGTTCGGTTGTCTCTATTATTATTTGGGTTGTGTTTGGGTTCCGGGGGTGGCCGTGTTTGTTGGTGTAGGCAAGACCTTTGTGGGTTGGTCGTTGTCTTTGATTGAAGTGGGTTAGAGTTAGAATGATCTCTTATTCTGTTTGAGGTGTGATTGGGTAGATCTAACTTGCGCTTGCGATGATGTTTGGTTGGATACAGTGGTCTGCAACTCAACTTCCATGTTGCTGAAATCTTGTATTTTGTCATGTTTGTTCCATATAACAATGTTTTATAGATATAATGACGGGAAGAGTTTGTGTATGGTCTATGTTGGTTGCATCATAAGATGGTTCCCTATTGTGCTTATGGCCAAATGTTTGGTTGATGAGCGATTTGTGTTTTGGTCTGTCTATTGGCTTCGCTTCTTGGTTTGTTTGTATTTGGTCTGTCTTGTTGGTTCTTCAAGATGTAGGGATTTTTTCTCCACTAGAGCCAGGTTCGATTGGCTACCTTTCGACATTTCATTATTTCTATGTCCTCGTAACATAAGTGCATCTTGTTCTTTCAGAGCAAATGTCTCGATGGTTTTTGGAAGTCTCGTGTCATGTAGACGTCGCGCATGATGAAGCTTGTGCCCAATCTACCGTACTCCTATAACATGTTACTTTTACTCGACATCACATCTTCCGTAGTCAGTTAATAACAAGTTATACTTTTATTTTTAGTAATGTAGTATGTATGTATGACCCTAAGAGGAGCCGTACTACTAGTATGTAAACATTATATATTCACCATTGTAAAAAAAAAATATTATCCCACACCCAGACATGGCGAAAAGGGGCGTTAGCCCGACCCGATACGCCACCTAGCCCGTAGCCCGACCCGCTCAGTAAAGGGGTGGGCTCGAGTTTTATTTTCTCAGTCCGATCGGCCTTGGTCAGTCCATTTTAGGAAAAAAAATTATGCGAGACCCTGCTCACCAACCTAGCCCGCTAGCTCCGCTTAATTAGTAAACGAGTTTGGCTAGAGTTTTATTTTTTCAACCCGACCCGCCTTAACCAATCTATTTTAGGAAAAATAAAATATGCGAGGCCCGCTCCGAGTCCGAGTCCGAGTCCGGGTCACACCCAAGCTGTAACACCCCCAAAATCCTCTTAGTTTAAAAATTCCGATTTCATTTAAAATAGGATAATGGGTGTGCACAATGTAATCAAATGTGGTGATAGAACCATGATTTAAAGCAAAAATGATAAAAGTCCATATGAATAAAAACCAATGTGTTAAAATCCGATTACAACATTCCAAATTTAGCGGAAGCAAATCAAAGTTATAAGTCTCAAAAACCATCAAATGTTTTTAAAGTTAAAACTTCAAATATTCCATGATAGCGCGCTCTCCCCAAGAATTTTCGACTCTACTTTCCACAAGTACCTGTCATACGATCTGCTCACACAATTTGTGGTCATCGCGGGTCCAATCAAGGACAAAACAAAAGAAGGGTCAACAATAATGTTGAGTAAGGTAAACAATCCGAAAAGAATAATTGTTAAGTTGTAGAATATTAACTTGAATTACATTTTCAAAACAATGTAGGAGATATAAGAATTTTCAATAACAACATGTGGTATTTCATGTAATCAAGAAGAAATCATGAGTGTTTCCAAACTTTTCGAATCACATTCATTCCAATACCTTTTCCATTTGAAAGAAAACATTTCTTTTCATAAGTTTCCAACATTTTCAAAACCACATTTCTTTCAATACATTTTCATTTGAAATAAAACATTTCTTTCGATAAGTTTCCATCATCGGTATACTTGGATAGAGGCCGTATGGAGAGGATTCCCTCACCCTAGTCCGGATAAGACGGGGTTCACCAAACCATGTACTAAACTGTCCAAACATCTCGAGTGTGCACACCCCTCCAAGGGCCAACCCCAAGGAGGACGATAAGAGGACGGGGTCTCGATCAACTAACCCCCACCAAAAGCTCTGTATAGGAGGTCCCTTATTTGGGACAACCTACCCCTCTACCAAAACCGTTTCAGAACCAATATCAAAACCTCTATAAATAATTAAATCCATTCCCTTGAAATTAAACATTTCCATAACTTATACAAAAGATCAAACGGTTTTGGTTTTCAAAGCTCTTAAAAATCATAACTCCTTCATTTCATTTGAAACACGATTCCATTTTCAAAAGAGTTGACAACATCAATCATCTTTAATATTCATTTTATCACAATAATTCCAACTAATAACAACAATCATTACAAGGATATTAATTATTACAACATTCAGAGCAATACTCAATAGTTAAAGAATATGTACGGATTAGTGTTTTCCCTTACCTCACAAGGTTGCTTAGGGAGCGGTTACAACGCCTCTTCTACAAATTCCGAGTCTACAATATGTATAAAGTATCGATTACTAATGTATCCAAGTCGGTTCTTAACTTTCTTATTTTACATTACTTGAATTATACAGTTTCTATTATGTTAAGTTCCGTTAACTAACTCATCCCGCTCTATAGTCTATAATATGATTTAAGCATAAGACCATAATGTATATGAATAATTTATTAATTCATTTATTGTTTAGTTTAGTCAATAAGCATACATGCAATGAGATTAAGCAAGTTATATAAACCTAACTACCCTTCACGATTTTTCAGTCGGAAACATAAACTTTAAATTGTCGCATCTCTCTCGTTACAAATCATTTTGATAGGTGGTTAGTGGGGTTGTATTCCTTGAGATGTCCTCTAACTTTAATATTTAGAGGATCAAAGCCTAAAAAGGTTTCTAAGTTATATTAATTTACAGTTTAACAAAATCTGTCCAAAAACGAGTCTTAATATGTTATTAGGTGGGAAATGTTTTTAACAAATCGAAATGCCAAGATTCGAAAGTCTAAAGTTCTCTAATTTCCTAATAGTTTAACATATTAAAAGATGGGATGTTAAAATTGTTAATAAGTATAAATTCAAAAGCCTTTTATGAAGATGACAAGTTTTCACTAGTAAAACTAATATACTCATTAATCTCGTTTTTTCCAGATTATTGAACGAACCTGTAAAAAACATAATAAATTGAAAACATCATATTTTAAGGCGTGGTCAGTTTGTGTAGATTCCTTTATGAGTCTAATAACTTTAAGTACTTGAAGGGCTAAGTCTAAAACTGAGTTTAAGATACCCAAAATCATGTTTTGCCAGAATGTGTCGGATTTTGAGACAACAAAAGTAACAATGCATAAATCCGTCTTAACAGAATGAAATGAGTTGATTCCAGAGCCTAACATGCTTTAAAATTAAAGGATATTACCATGTTAAAATATGAGACATTAAATCGTCCAATATATATACTTTTATAACTCATTAAGTGTGACATGCAATCCCGAGTTACCCAGAAACAGGTTTTACTAATCTATTTTTCATTTTAAAACGGTGCATGCAAGGACTACGAAAATTTGTGAACATTTTAATAACATCATAAGGTACAACATATATTTATTTCACATAAAAATAACAAGTTTAAGTTTGATTAATATTCTGTTCATAATCAAACTACGGATTTTGACACTTTTATGGTTGTTACTTGCTTAGATCTACGCATGCATGAATGAAGACTTGTTTGTTGAAGTTTATAGTTTAAGAAACATATGAATATGTGTTTTGAAGATATTGAAACAGAAATAAAATGGTTTTGGATGTTTCTTAATGGTGAAGAACATAAGATAGGCAAGATCCTCCACCTACAATGCTCCTTTCTTCCTCCTCTTCTTTTATCTCTTTCCCCCTCTAACCTCTCTCTATTTTTTTTTTTGTAAAATGGTGTTTGAAATCTGATGGAGTGGAGGAAATAATGAGGGTTGAGTGTTTAGGTAAGTGTGTTTTTGAGAAGAGCAAAAGAGAGTGAATGAGAATTGAGAAGGTGTGTGGTGTCACAAATGGGGACAAATGGGAAGATAATCTTTGCATATATTGGTCCATTTTGCATGCTTAAGTAGGTAGGTTCCTAGGCATGATTTTGCTTTAAATTAACCAGATTTTTGCTGTATGGGAGACAGGTTTGGGCGGCGGAAATTTTAAATGGCGCGACGGTCTATTACGCACACAATTGTTTGACGGTTTTTACCAATTACTAACGTCAAAATTTTATTTGTTCTACACTTCTACCTCATATTTTCTTACGTACGAATTTTATTTCATAGATATATATTTATAATGTTCCACATTAATATTTTATTATTAATTACTTTCCCCAAACTCGTACCCGATTAACAACGAAACGATAACTATAT
>JAIUZE010001736.1:0-10494 GCA_022085475.1 Heliosperma pusillum
CGTTTTCGAGATGAACCTCGTTTCATAAATGTTTCCCTTGTAAAAGCTTTCGTATTAATTTTGAAAACCGATTCTTGTCCTTGATACTTTTTTTTTCTACTCTCAAGTTTCGAGGACGAAACTTTTTAAAAAGGTGGGTTGATTGTAACACCCGTAAATGTACCCTATTTTTTTATAGTGAAAATATTTTACGGTTAGTTTTCAATGAAATATAGTTCTAATCGTAAATTTTATTTTTCCGAGTTGAATTTAGAATTTCCGAGTTCGTATTTGGAATTTCCGCGAGATTCCATGAGAATCCCGTCTTAAGGCGAGTTTGACTTTTGTTGACTTTTTCCTCATACATACTCATACTCCCTTAACCTAGTTCATACACAACACAATTCAACCTTACTTCTTTCTTAAGCAAAACCAAAGAAACCCTTGCCTCCATAATCTTTCCATTCTTTGAATCATCATAGCTCACTCGTTTCTGTAAGTTTCTTAAACTCGATATTAGACACTTCTAATATCATTATACATTTAGTTTACTCTTAAACTAAATAAATCTTATGCATGCATAACTAGATATAAAAGAAAGAACCATTTCTTACATTGATTATATGGAAATGGGCACAATATTTGAACTCCTTTCAAATATTGATCTTGAGCTAGTATGGTGAGGATGATCTTCAAAGTTTCAAACTAGAAACTCTCCAATAAGTTGCACCCAAGACTACCCTTAATCTCTACAAAATACTACACAAGTATATATAAAGTAGAAACCCTTAAAATAAATCTAATAACCTCTTATTACTACACTATTAATGTTATTAGAAATATGAACTAAGAATTTTAGTGAAAACTTCTTAAGTTTTTAGAGTAAGAAAGGATTTAGAGAGAAGTAGAGATTCCATGCAAAATGAAATAAAATGATGTGAGTTATATAAGAGGAAACTTGTCCTCTTTGTCTTGATCACATGGACCGACCACACCTGTGACACCCTCAAATTTGCGGAAAGAGAAAAATAATTTAACTAAATAAAAGATGAGAATACATAACGAAGGTGTCTTAAATAAAAAGGTTCAACAAAAAGGAAATAATATTATACAAAAGAAATATCCAAAACGGGAGACATATATCCCGTATAAATACGGAACTAAAAGAGTGTATAATATAATACAATCCTAAGAACCGAATATAGGTCCAAGGTAATACTTCACTCGCTAGCTCGTCAATGTACCCAAGTATGCATCACAAACCTGCCAACCGCATTAAATATAAACACGGAAGCCACAGTCAGTGGGGAGTAACTCCGAGTTCTCCCAGCCACAAAATGTCGAGTTTAATGAAACATGAATAACATAAAAGCAATGTATATAGAAAATACAAAACCTTAACATATATGATATGCTTTCATGTTATGAAACAATTAACTAACATATAACCTATCATATGAAAGCTATCATGTGAATCCGATAATAAAATATAACACTAGGTAGGGAAGCTGGTATGCTAGCTCAGAGGTTACCATGTAACATGGCCATGATACACTCAAACCCTAATCAACACGTAATCATGTGACTCAGTTAACAATCGGTAATCCAAACTCTATCAATCTTAGCCGGCTTGCATCTCACCTTCTAAAACTCATAGAATCATACAAACATGAAAGACCAATCCGTCTACAAACAGGCATAAGTTCTTAGTACAGTCAATAGTCGACTTCTGTAACTCGAGTCTATACCACAAGGTAGGAAAACATCCTAGTCCTAGACTGATCAGACCTAGCGACAACAGCTATTCCATTCCCCGTCCCATGACATAACCGTCTATGAGAAACTCTACTAGGCGACCCCCTAAGCAGAGATGGCTCGTACTTAAGCTGGCTCCAGTCCCAAAACGGATCAGGCAGCCATGCCCCGACTTGGAGATAAGCCCCCCAGGCCGTGACACAAAAGCTATCAAGCTGTGAACTCCATATGCTCGTTAAAGATAGTACGGCCTATCTATGTCATGGTCCAAGATACTCATTTAGAATTTAGAATGGTCAAGACGCCATATACTCATAATTCTCTATGGGTACTTAGTCAACACGACATATATCATACAATTATACCGTCACGGAAAA
The DNA here is from genome assembly GCA_022085475.1 of Heliosperma pusillum. NCBI lineage: Eukaryota > Viridiplantae > Streptophyta > Magnoliopsida > Caryophyllales > Caryophyllaceae > Heliosperma > Heliosperma pusillum. The sequence goes on from JAIUZE010001736.1 coordinate 2,112, forward strand.
AACTTACTATCATGTGACTAATTGCATATAAATCATATTCAAATATCATATCGCCTCATATCTACTAAGGCTAATTCATTAATTAAATAAAACCTTACTGAAGACAAATCCCCGACCCGAGTCCCGCGACGGGTCATCAGTCAAAACGGGGCTGACTAGATCTTAGTTTGACCAAACCCGTTTGGTCAAACCGGCTAGAAACAGAGTCTTAGTCATCGAGGCTTGAACATAAGAATATCACATTCATTTCATGCTATTTCATTCTATTTCTAACATGTGAATTATTAATTCATACTAAAACCCGCTTGACTTACTTGATATCAAATTAAACTAAAATCTCGTATTATAATTTCTAACATGTGAGAAATAATAATATAATGAAAAGCTTTTAATTAAATAATTTACTTATTAAAATTTCCCACTTGCTAAATATTACAACACACAATAAAATAACAATACTCAAAAACCGTCACAAGTCCAAGGGGACCCACGGTTCATTTTGGACCGGTTTTGATTATCTTTTCCAAAAACCGTTTCTTAATATATCCCGCATGCTTAACATATTTAAAACCCGTCAAAACAACAACAAAACAATCAAGTATCGACACAAGACCAACGGACCATACCCGGACCAATCCAGACCGGACCTGGACCGGCCTGAACCGGCCTGAACCGGCTTGGTTTGGGCTGGTTTTTCCAGCCACCCAATTCGGCCCCACAAACCACCATACCAATTTATTTCTAACATGATTCTAATTAACAACAACCAAATTAACAACCAATTCAACCATCATTCATACAAAAATCATGATTATGAACAAATCATACAAATATGTCAAGAACACTAAACATGCTATAAATTCATAAGACATAATAATAACCACTACTTATCATGTTACTAACTAAAACCATAAATAACAATAATATGAACAAAAACTAAAGGTATGTAACATTAATTCGTCGAGTAACTCGGAATCGTTACCTTAGCTAGCAAAATCAAGTAGCACCAAAAATAAGAAATAAAGAAAAACCCGTCTACTAATCTTCTCCTAATATATACGAGTCACCAAACTCGTCTTCAAAATCTTCCCCTATAAGAAATGACAAGAATAATATTATTAGAATTAACACTTGATTTTCCATAATTAAAGTGTTGAAAACGATTTTGTCGGAATTGGAAATAAAACGTACTTGAAGATGGAGAGCGAAGAGGAGATCTTAGAAATATAAGTTAGGACGGATTTGAATAAGAAATGAAGGTTTTATGATGATTTTGCTCAAGAACGACGAAGAACGATGAAGAACGATTTAAAGAAAGTGTTAATTAGATCTTAATTTGATTTATTGTAAAATGAAAAGTTGTTAGTGAGTAAGTGTGAGAGGAGCCGTGTACATATAGAAGAAATATGGAGTCGGGTTTTGAAATTGTTGTTACGGGACTGACTCGGGTTTAATAATTATATTACGGTAATTAATTAGATATTATTCGGTTTTATAATAGTTTAATGAAATATCTAGATATTAATTAGATATTATGTGATTGTAAACAAAAGAAAAGGAAATATCTAGCTTAAGAGAGGAGAAAGAGACGTGAGAAACAAAGAGAAATCGGGTCTGTTTTTAAGCGATTGCGGAATTTATGTTGACAGACCGATAAAGTTACAAATATCTTAGATATTATTATTAGTTTAATCATACTAATTAAAAGATCTAACATGAGTGGAAAATAGGTGACATGGGGCGTGTGACTCATGTCAAAGTCGGGTTTCGGGACTTAAGTTGACCCGGGAATAGTTAAATGACGTTTGGGGTTAAATCATAAACGTTATTCTTTAATTCCGAATAAATTCAAAATAATTATATTAAATTATCATAAATTCAAATAAATCTTAATAAAAATAAATTAAATTTATTATTTTTCAAAATAAAATTTCGGTCTTTAAAATTTCGAGGTGAGTCGGAAAAGTCAACGAAAGTCAAAGTCGACTTAAAAGTCAAGAAAAGTCAATGATGACTTAAAAGTTAAGAAAAGTTAAATGACGACTTAAAAGTCAGGAAAAGTCAATGACGACTTAAAAAGTCAAGAAAAGTCAAAGACGACTTAAAAGTCAAGAAAAATCAAAGATGACTTAAAAACGGGATTCTCATGGAATCTCTCAAAAATTCCAAATACGAACTCGGAATTTCAAAATACGACTCGAAACAAAAATTTCTATTTTAAAACTTAACTTTGCTGAAAAGTATCCGTCAAATATTTTTACTATAAAAATAGGGTACTTTTCGGGTTGTTACAGAGAGTCAATGAATATGGCAATTTCTTGTGCTTCTTTTATGACAAAACCATGTCACACCGTAATTTTCTTTACCATGCTACAAAGTTTTAGACAATGTTGATAAATATTATCGGTAATCGTTCTAAATACAATGTTTTAATAGTAACTATGACCATTACAACCTCTTGTAAATGAGAATTATGTCACGTGTGTCGTATTAAGTATCTTTGTATGTGGACATTACTTTTCTTGTTTCGCCTACATGGACAGCAATCCCAATAATATCTGTACAACAAAAAAACGCACAATAAACAATTATTTTATTTTTTCTGCTAATGGTTTTTGTGAACAACCTATCTTACCATTCCTTCCTTGTTGTCCAAGGTAGTCGTAATATCAGTTTAGGGGAACATAAAATGATTTCTCGGTTGCAGTATGTTGTGGTAATTCAACAATTGTTGTGTGATTCCTTATTGTCAGCTGATTTTTTTTAGGACCTTCCCTGCCATATGAAGGCACAAGAGTGACGCCGGGATTTGTTATTTCGTACTCATTATCATGTTTAAGTTTTGTACAGTAGTCCTCAATGTCTTTGTCGAACAAAGTAGCAGACATGTCCATCCCCTGTAAGTAAATTGTAACAGGCTAGTTTTATGGATGACCCAATTATGCCATTATAAAGAATTCGGCTGAAAAACAATACTTACTTCATCGTCTCTAATTAAAAGTTTCTGGTATGTGGTATCTCCTTTTTGCGACGAAGCTGGAGGTGCAATTGCTTCAAGGCGTGCAACCACGGTGAAATAGCGACTTTGTTGAGTGACCTCACGGAGAGGAATTTTTACTGCATTCATACTAACAGAACAAGAACAATAGTATTTATTTAAAGACAATAGACAAAATTTGTTGCTAAATTTTTTTCTTACATACAACACATAATTATAAAATACACTAGTTTAAGACCCGTGCTAATGCACGGGCATATATAGAACCATCTTAATTACTATATATAGTAGAATATTGATCAATGTAGATGTTTAATCTCTCATAAAAATAAGTTTTCATAATTGTTCAACTAGAGGTAATATTCTTAGGTTCGCGTCAAACACTGGCAAGCCAAGAAAAAAAATTTACTCAAAGGCCCACATAATTTGTGCAATACCCGTCCTTATTTTAGTGGAGTAGCTAGGTAACCTAGTAACCTACGGGTTAGCCATCACAATTAGTTTGTTTCCAAATAATTGCCATGTTTCACATTATTATTGTTTAAATATATTTAATTTAGATGTTTTGTTAATTAAAATATAGAATCATTTTTATTATATTTTAACCTGTATAGTGTACATACTTCTCCATTTCAATCAATTCTTTACATTTGATTAAAATATAGTATCTCACAATAATACGCAAATGTAAAAAATGATTGGAATGGAGAAAGTATTATGTTTTACTCGTACTTACTATTACTTTAGTAGCTCAGCGTCCTCATATAAAATAATACCATTTTATTTCTCAGTAGGTATTCCTTAAAACGGATCAAATAACAACAACCTGCATAGATGGGACAAACCTTTTGTAATCTCAATGCATTTTGTGCGTGTTTGTCTTATGTGTGATACTTGACCCGTCTTAAGTGAGAATTTGTGTTTCTTTCGAAATGTCGTTTTTAAGAGTAAAAATACATGATTTAAGTATTAGTAAATGGGTTTAACGGGCCGACCCACAAGCTTTATTTTTATTGCCCATACTTGCCTATTTAGCTTGATGCGTCGAGCTTGTCTTGTCCTCTTAATTTAAAAAACGATACATGTCTAGGCCCGCTAATAAAGCAGGACAAATGGGACGGGTCTAACAAGTTGGACTATCCGTGAACACTTATAAAATTAATATAATAACGTGGATGAAATAAATTGTTGAAAATTTAGCCTAAGAGTAAGATACTGATACAATGACACGAGCCAAGTTCCTCTCCATTTTCTAAAAGAAATGGACCATCCATTTCTTTTCAACGGGTCAGATCGTATTTTGAGGGCATCTAAAGGTTCTATGCTTTTGAATGAAAATAAAGGAATAATGGGTTTAGAATAAACACTCTTATCATATGATGCTAAGGGAGGAAATTGAGAGAAAAAAATGGAGAGGATCCTATCCCCAATGACACACGTTGTATCAGAGCAATTTGGATCCTCTCCATTTACTTCTCTCCATTTCCTCTCTAATACATCCATATTATACTATATATCCTTTTTCATTCATTTACCTTTTCTTATTCAAGTTAATTTACAACCATTCGATCTATGCCGAATTAAATCCGGACCATTGAAAAGAACTTGCCTCTCCATTTCTTTTAGGAAATGGAGAGGATCTTGACTCGTATCAAAGTATGTAAAGTCATTTTGTAGTGTAACCTCGTTTTGTTTTGTTAGTTATCAAACCCTCCTTTTGGAGTATAACATAATGATCCTAATTTCCTAAGAAAAAAACAGCTCTTTAAGTAGCAACCTTGATTTAACACCTCTACAATATAATGCATGCAAATATACAAAATTAAGATTAGCATCCGTGTAATTTCACAAAAATTGAACACTTAAATAGTGATCAATGTTGAAAAAAATGGTCATATAGTAATATAATAGGCAGTCACTATATAACGTAAAACGGTCACTATTTTTTTAAAAGTGGTTATTTTTTGTCGTTGCAGGAATATGATGGTCATAGAGTAGTATTTTCGTTGTTTGAAAATATTGATTAAATACTAGGGTACCACAATGAAAGTATATAGCACACCAGAAGTAAAATGAACATTAAGAAAAAATAGTAATTAATTACGATGTACTATGGTTTCTCTTTGTATCACGATACATTTATGTAAAACGAAAACATTCATTTGTTACAAATAAATGAGTTATTTTTTTATATATAATTGAACTGTCTCCTACAGACTATCTTATATTATAATTTGTGAAAAAATAAAATATATAAATGGAGAAAAGAGTCAAAAGCCATAGCGCTTAATGCCATTTATTCATTTATCTGAAATTTTTTGGACTAACTAAACCACTATTATGGTAGATATTTGATAGAACAAATTTTTTAAGGAAAGTATATATAAATATAATTGGAGGAGGTGAAAATAAAGCAGTTTTATAGAGGTTTGGGCTTAGGAGCTTTGGGCTAGGTTAATGAAAGTAGATAGCTGTGTAGTTGGCGGAAGAAAAATGTGTAATGATTGTTGTTTTATAGTATTACTGGTTTAGTACCCGTGCAAAGGCATACATAGTAACATAAAAATAAACGCTTGAATAATAGTATAATACTTTGAAATGGTCTTGCAGTTGGTGCATTCTGTTTATATAATTGGACTACTCCAAAACTTGCATGATCCATCAAGTATTACATTTGTATTTGTATGATCTTAAAATGAACAACCTAATAATTAACCGTTACCGAATAAAACCAATTCCTGTAGCAAGATCATTTGTTTATAACAAAAAAAAAGTACACAACGAACATTTAGAAATTTTGTAATAAAAGGTGGATAACGAATAAATAAGTGTGAACACATTAAGAATGTCACAAAGAATACCAATATTCACAAATGTAATTGGGTAAAGTACAACTTCAAATTATCATGACAAATTATTACGACAAAAGAGTTGGCTACTTCTCAGTTTACGAATTTGGTTCGTTTTACCCCGAGTAATATCCTTTCGTTGTCATCTAGTCATTTTTCTCTTTGCCATCACGTTTGTTGAATGTGTACGTGCACATTTTTGGCTCCTAACTGCAAGCATAGTCATTTTTCTCCTGACATAGCGTACACAAAGTCCCAACTGTCAAGCATAATACGTCACACAAAAAATTACAACAAACAGGGCACTTTAATAGAAACCAAAGTTTAAAGTCGGATAGAATACCTATCTTGAATGAATTAAAACAATAATACTTTGTACTATACTTTCATAACCTTATTATTAGCGTACTTAAAACTAAAAATCTGAAATTAAAATACAAAATAACAACGCTGAATTGCTTAGCACAAAACCAAATGAGAAATAAAATAACTACTAAAAAAGTTTTTATGGGATAGTACATATATTATCAAAGTGCAGTCATGTTGGAAGTAATTGCTTCAAAAGAAGCTTACTAGTATCCCACATAGGAAAAATAAACTATGAGTCTGTTATTTATAAGTGACTACTTTTGTGATACTACTAGACATGTAGTAGTGGAGGGACTCCATTGCCACACACGCGCGCACGCCGGGCCTGGCCCGGGCTCTGGTAGAGCACCTGCGGTGCGGGCCATCGGCTCCTTTTATTTTTTGGAGCAGGTAGTAGTCACTTAGCTGAAGTAGTCACTAAGCTGTTAATTGCACAATTTTCAAAATTGATAGTTCAGTCTTCCATACTGACTATTGTATACTTTCAACCTTAATTGTGTAGTCTTTTATGCAGACTCTACAGTCTTCTAAATACAGATTTTCAAGGCACTTTAATGCTGTTCTGGATCCTTCTTGTTCAGCCTATAAATACCCTCATTCTACATCATTCCAAACACACAACAAACAATTATCTCTCTCTCTCTTTACATACTTACTAAACTGATATCTGGCAACGTTCTGCAAGTAGTTCTCATTCCGAGTCTTTGTCGTACACCAAAGGCTTGGAGGTCGTGTATCCCTGGGGGTTGGTTGCCAAGAGGCCGTGTGTATCGAGCGGGGCAAATTCAACTTTAGGGCAGTGATCTTCATCACGCCACGACATTTTCTTCCGTCCTGTAAGATCTTTCCTGTTCATTGTTACTTTAATAGTCATACCGCCTACAGTCTAAAGTTGAAATTATTTAAAAAAAAAAAAAAAAATTTTTTTTTTTTAGGCGATATGACTACACCGGTTTCTGCTGCTTCTTTTAATCCTACACTTATGCCTACTGTTTTTATTCCCGACATGTCAAAATTGGATTTATTTGATGGGAAAAATTATAGGCTATGGTCGGATAAAATAGATTTTCTTTTAAGTCAGTTAGGGGTCGATTATACCTTAACTAAATCTGAAGCACCAGAAAACAGTGAACGGGATTTTGCTAAGGATAATAAAACTTGTCGTGGTCTTCTCTTACATTATATGTGTGAACCTCTATTTATGATTTATAGTAAGTTTGAGACTGCAAAAGACATTTGGAGTGCTCTTAAAACTAAATACGGAACCGATGATTTTGGCACCAAGAAATATGCTTGCAATAGATGGTTGAATTTCCGTATAACTGACGACAAACCTGTTTTAGATCAAGTTCATGAATATGAAACCTTATGTGCTGATATTATTTCAGAAGGTATGAAATTTTGTGAAATTTTTCAAGCTAATTGTCTGCTAGAGAAACTTCCTTCATCCTGGCAGAACTATGTGCACTCAATGAAACATAAACAGAAAGATTTCACTCTTCTTGAGCTTGTGTCTCACATAAAGATCGAAGAACAAAACCGCATTCAGTCCAAAGGGAAACAAGTTGATCTTTCCTCTTCTAATGCTAACCTCGTTGAATCCAAGAATCAAAACAAGGGTCCTAGGCGCCACAACAATCACAAGGGCTCTAACCAGTTCCATGGTATACAAAACCATACAAATTTCAAACCAAAAAGACCTTTCAAAGGAGAATGTTTCACCTGTGGAGAAACAGGCCACTCTGCCAGATTCTGTCCAAAGGGGTCAAATGGTAAGACAAGGAACAAACCTCAAGCACATCTCACTGAAACCGATGAGGTCATTGCAGCCGTTGTTTCCGAGGTAAATCTGGTAAGCAACTCAACCGAATGGATTCTAGATACTGGAGCCACTAGCCACATTTGCTCCAACAAAGAAGCATTCAAAGAATACACTCCTGAAACTAATGGGCAATGCGTGTTCATGGGAAACTCGAGTACCACGGGCGTCATTGGCAAAGGTAAAGTGCAACTAAAATTGACTTCCGGTAACGTCCTTGAACTTAACAATGTACTTCATGTTCCCGAAATACGTCGTAATCTCATTTCAAGCTCTCTTCTTAATAAGGCAGGTATTAAACTTTCCTTTGAATCTGACAAACTTGTACTCACTAGGAATAACAATTTT
>JAIUZE010001737.1:0-54882 GCA_022085475.1 Heliosperma pusillum
GAATGCGATCAAAATGTTTCCAAGCCTCGCCGTCACTTGGATGAGACAGTATCCCGCTGACACGTGGATTTTCATGATGCCACCGCATCTCTGCCGCAATTAGTTTTGTGGCATAAAGTCGTTGCAAACGCGGTCCTATTGGGAAATAAGTTAAAATATTTTTCCCAACCCTTTTGCCATTTGCATTCTTTTGTTTTTTATATCGATCTTTAACACATTTTCTACACTTATCGAGAAGACTATCATCATCCCAAAACAACATACATCCTATTTCACACGCATCTATCTTTTCATAAGGCAGTTGAAGAGCTTTAAGAATATTTTTGGTTTCATAGAAGTTACGCGTCATAACATGATTTTAAGGAATAATGTCCCCTATAAATGACGCGATACCATCTACACATTTGTGGGGTAAATTGTATTCACATTTCAAAGTTACCAACCGGGAAGCTGACTGCAACAGAGAGATACGACTCCCCTCATACACCGGTTTATTGGCATGTTCCAACATTGTGAAAAAGGCTAGTACATTAGGATTTGGAGATTCATCAACCACTTCGGCGTCAACATTTTCCATTATAATTTCATTAATGTTGTCGCGCAACGCATCCTCCACCATATCCATATAGGGATTGTCAGACCTCTCCTCAACGGGAAAATTTTCACCATGGCACACCCAATCATAATAGTCATCACAAAACCCCCAAAGCCCTAGGTGTTTTCGTACTTCTTGTTCGACTAAAAATTTGCGATTTCTACACTTTACACATGGGCACCTAATTTCCTTACATCTCCCGTAATCTTCTTGATTCTTAACTTAACATAATTAATGAATTCATTAACGCCCTTTACAAACTCCTGCCTTAATTTTTTATTACAATCCAATCTTTCATACATCCATGCCCGTTGTATTCTTTTCATTTCAAATCTACATACACGTTTATAATTATTATTATCGACTTAAATAAATATTCAAAACAATAACAACAAGAACTAAAAGTTTACTAATAGCAACAATAACAACAATAACTACTAATAATAGTAACAATAACTCCTATTACACAAACAAACAACAAACAACAAACAACAAACAACAAACAACAAACAACAAAGAAACAAACAACAAACAACAAACAACAAACAACAAACAACCTCCAACCTCCAACCTCCAACCTCCAACCTCCAACCTCCAACCTCCAACCTCCAACCTCCAACCTCCAACAACAACAACAACAACAACAACAACAACAACAACAACAACAACAACAACAACAACAACAACAACAACAACAACAACATCTTCCACCTGCAAAAAAAAAGTAATATTCGAGTTCATGGGGTCCTTATCTCTCCAACCTAAACCCATCTTTGAATCTTTCATACCATTAGTAAATACTAATCATTTAATTAATTGTTATGAGACGAAAATTCGGCAGCAATTCCCTACAGTTCTCCAAATACACAATGTTGAATGACTTGTCACTCTCCATATGTATTCAGAGAACATTAAAGGAACTGTCAACCAAACTTAATCGTCAAATAACAATTAAAAAAATGATTAGTATTTACCACCTAAATGGCATTAAAGATTCAAAGACAGTCCCAAAACGGGGACTATTCAAGAATTACACCTAATGCGTAATTCTTGAACGGGTACTAAGTCTATCATATATGAACAACATTTCCTTAATAATTGTAACAAAAGTAAAGCACGACAAATGACCGGGACGGAGGGAGTAATAATAATTATCTATATTAATAATTACAACAATTCAAAGGAGGGAGGGTGGCAGTGGGGTGGGGGCGGCGGCAGGGGGATTTAATCCGTCTTAAACTTAAGTGAGGAGATAAGTGAGAAGATAACCCACTTACACTTTATTTGCCCTTTATGAGGAAGATTTAATCCGTCTTAAACTTAAGACGGGTCGATCCGTCTTCAATCAAAATTTGGGAAAAGGTAGTAACTTACTAACATATTCACAACTTGAATACTCATCAATGAGGGGAAAGAATGAGGGGTGGTCCGGTGGGTGGCAGAGGGTGGTCCGGCCAGGGGCAGGGGAAAGGGGAAAGGGAAAGGGAAAAGGAAAGGGAAAGGGAAGGGGAAAAGGAGGGGGTGGTCCGGTGGTGGCAGCGGGGTCCGGCCAGGGGCAGGGGAAAGGGGAAGGGGAAAGGGTGACCAAGGGAAGGGGAAAAGGAGGGGGGTGGTCCGGCCGGTGGTCCGGTGGGTGGCCGGAGGGAACAAAACAAATGAAAACATAAATAAGAGAAGAAAGAGAGAGAGACCTGAGAGAGAGGAGGGAAGAACTTAGTGGGTCGTCGAGGTGGTCTTTGTGGTGGTCGTCGTCGTTGTTGTTGTCGTCGTTGTCGTCGTCGTCGTCGTCGCCGTCGTCAAGGGGATTTAGGTTAGGAAAATGATTTCGGTAAAGGGGAAGAGACGCGTGGGTAATTATTTAAAAGACCCTGCGACGGAATTTCCGTCGCAAATCCGTCGCAGGAATAACACGTGTCAGCCAGCTATTCACCTTTGCGACGGATTTTCCGTCGCGACTCCGTCGCAAATTAAGTCATTGCGACGGATATTCCGTCGCAGAAAAAACACGTGTCTTCGCCTTCAGATCAATTTGACAGTCAATTATTCATCTCTGCGACGGAAAATCCGTCGCAAGTCCGTCGCAGTATCTTATTTAGCGACGGATATTCCGTCGCAATTCCGTCGCAAACGTTCCCGCCATGTGAAAAGTTGGGCGCCATATGTGAAAATGTATTGCGACGGAATATCCGTCGCAAATCCGTCGCAAATAGTAATTCCCGTCGCAAAATCCGTCGCAAGTATGTCTTTGCTACGGATTACATGTCCGTCGCAAAATTTCCGTCGCTAATACACTAAATTCTTGTAGTGATACCGATATTTCCCACAGATGTTGTATCGGATTGTGACGGTTGAAGATACCTTTGGTATGTGATGGTGCTAGTGTTTGCTTGACTGTTGGTTTCTTTGTTGGTAATGAGGGTGTGAACTTCGAGGATGAACTCTATTTTTAAGGAGGGAAGAATGTAATAGTCTGTACTAGTATTTGGAAGACTTTTGCCTTATTATTGGTCTTAGTTGTGTTTGATAGAGACTTCGTGTTGGCATCTTTTAGAGTTTGATGCTGGATTATGTGATGAATTTTTAGTAGAGGATGATGTTGCGTTTGTGCAGTTTGTTGATTTGTGAACTTCGAATACGAAGTTCGTTCTTAAGGAGGGCAGACTGTAATACTCCGTATTTTGGTACCTTGGTACGCGGTCGAGTAAGGGGTACTCGACCGCGTGCTTGAGTATGTCGCTTAGGCAGGCTTCTGCCTGAGTGGCACTCGGCCGAGTAAGGGATGTACTCGACCGAGTGCAGTGTACTCGGTCGAGTGCACTTGGTACTCGACCGAGTGCATTGTACTCGGTCGAGTGCACTTGGTACTCGACCGAGTGCACCACTCTGACGAGATTTTCGAGCGATTTTGGATTAAAACGGTTAAGGGATTATAAATTTAATCCGCCGGGTTTAAAACAGTTTATTAACCCTAATACTTGGCACTCGACCGAGGGCACCGGTTTGACAAGCTTTCCGAGCGATTTTGGATTAAGACGATTAAAGGATTATTGTAACACCCCCATCGACCAAAGAGCCTTACAAGACATTCCTTAGTAAATTAGGATGCTACCATCTCGGTTGCCTAACGTAGTACACATCAAATAGACAGTCAAGAAACAATGTTTATTAAGCAATAGTTTAAATAATGACAACATTGTTCCAAAAGAAATGACGAAACACCGTCTTAAACAAAGTACTCAAACCGACATTATAAAAGTGATAGTCTAAATCATTCTAAACAAATGCGAAAGCCAAGATTTGTCGGCAACGTCATCCCATCAAATTCACAAGCGCTCAAATGGAATACTTGCTAATTTCCTGCTCACCATTCCTCAATTAATCACAATAGTTTTAAAAAAAATAACATGGTCATTACCACCGTATATCAATCAATGTATAAACAATCAAACACACAATAGTCATCACATGGTAACCAAGTAACCATTAGCCAGTAACCAGAAGCCAGTAACCGGTAACGAGTAACATCTCCAAATTCCAGTAACTGAGTTCTTACCGAAGTGGTAAACCCTACCAGCGTCAGACTGCAGATCTGACACCGTTCCACATACAATGCCAGAACGCAGCACTGAACATCAACAATACCTCTTGCCGTAGATGAGAGTTCTTGAAACATTAATGGGCACATCCCCCTCGTGGCGGGAGAGCAACGAGAGGCGAACTCGGGTGTGATACTATCTCACGGCTGACCACCAATATGTAACCAGTAACCAATCACAATCACAAGTAGCATCATCATCAACCATCATCAACATCAAAGTAACCAACAATAACAACATCAACAATATCAATGAATATACAAAGAAGCATGCTTTAATTACATGGCTGAAGATGCATAAGGGAATGAATGTTAAAGACAAACTGTTCAGATTGAATTGTTGTGAAACTGACCTGTGCACTATGTGTGAAGCTGCAACTGAAACTGTGAACCATGTATTCTATGACTGTGTATATAGCTGCAATATCAAAAACCATCTGGTGAAATGGTTTGATGGAAATGTTCCTGACACTATGACTCTTGCTAATGAATACAAGGAAACGATACAATGGAAGACTAAGGCTGTTCTACTAAATGCATATAATTATCATGTTTGGTCACAAAGGAACACTGCAAGATTGCAAGGATACCTTTTGAGACCTGAAGCTGTAGCGAGGAAGATAGAGGAGGAGGCAATAAGAAGAATCAAGGCCAAGATTGGAGACGAAAAACAGTAGCATTGAATGGTTAAGGGGTATTGAAATATCAGTCTAATTGTTATGTTATGATATGTTGTTTGTCGTTGCAAGTATTGCTACAAGGGGATTCGATCCCAGGTCTTTGTAATTAGTCCTTTTGATTTGATATATTAAATTCACATTCTTACCAAAAAAAAAAAGAAAGAAACTGGGTTTCCACCTCTAAGCAAATCCCGCAATATGCAAGCACAATCACAAATCCTCCTCTACGAATCCTTTCCCTAATAACAAATAGTAATAAAATTCAATAATCAAGCTAATCTCATCCCCCTAAATTAGATTAGGGTTTCAAAAGACTACCCAACCATTCCGAAATAAATACAAAGTAGGTCTCATTTTGGTTTGGCATGATTTCGTCAAAGAAAAGCCCGATACTTACGACAAGATCAAAGCAAAGAATGATTCTGACGAAGTAGCAATGAAAATCCAAGCTAGTGATGACTCAAGATGATTAAGAGAGGTTTTGACAGAGTATAAGAGAGCTCATGGTTAACTAATGAATGATTAACCGACGGAATTTCTTTTATACCTCTTAATTATATTAAATCAAAACCGCCCGATAAAACCTGAAAGACCGGTGCACTTGGTCGAGAACAAGAAACACTCGGTCGAGCATACCGCACTCGATCGAGTGCACACTACACTCGGCCGAGTGCTACCCAGACAAGAAGTTTCCTAAGCGACTGACTCGACTAGTCGGCCGAATGGACCTTACTTGGCCGAGTACAAACACCACTCGATCGAGTGTCACCTACTCGATCGAGTACTAGACAGTCAAAATACGGAATATCATAGTCTTCCCTCCTTAAGAATGAATTTCGTCCTCGAAGTTCACAACCCATATTCCTACAACAAAAACCACACAAGAAGACAATAACATACGACCTCTAACCAAACTCCCAATAACATGTTACATAATACTATCACAATGCTAACAAACTACCATAACCCACCAAAACCACCCAAAACACTAACCAAAACTGTAAATTATGACGCTATCGTCTCCTACTCCCATAAAGAATAAGGTTACGTCCCCGTAACCAAACATACCTTCTCAAAAAGATGCGGATACCGCACCCTCATGGAATCCTTCTCTTCCCAATTCGCTTCCTCCACGTTATAGTTAGACCATAACACCTTAAGCCAGGTCGTCTCTCCATTTCTTGTCTTGCGCACCTTTTGGTGTAGAATCTCCTTTGGCACTTCCACATAAGTAAGGGCCTCATCCAACTCAATATTCTCCACCTCTAATGTAACACCCCCATAATCCTTTTCTTTTCGGAAAAACAACTTTAGATAAAACTCGGATTATGGGTGGGTCACATTAAACTAAATGTAGTAGTAGCATCCAAATCATATAATAAGTATGGGTGTAAATTTAAGTAGATTAAAGGAAAGAAATTCAAATCTGATTACAACCAAAATAAAATGTTTGCGGAAGCGAAAATTCAAAGTTCAATAATTCATAATAGATAAATTATTTGAGCGTCATCTTCGAAAATCTTGATTTAGCGCGCTCTCCCAATCATACTACATCTTAGTTTCCCCGAGTACCTGTCACACGTTCTGCTCGCACAAACGTGGTCATAGCAGGTCCAATTAAGGATAAAAACAAAAGAGGGTCAACAATAATGTTGAGTAAGGTAAACAGTCCAAAAGTAAATAAGAGTTTTACTTAAATTTAGAATTCATAAGAAAGTAGAATATCATTGAGAAGTTCAAGTTTTTAAATAAGGAAATCCGATCCAAAATAGTTAGTCCTTCCAAATCTTAAAACACTTTCCTTCGAAGAAAACATTTCTTCAATTTCTTTAGTAAGTAATGGATAGAGGCCGTATGGAGAGGATCCCCACGCCCTAGTCCGGATAAGACGGGGTTCACCAAACCATGTACAATAACTGTCCAAATATCCCGAGTGTGCACACCCCTTAATTGGCCAACCCCAAAGAGGAAGACTAGAGGACGGGGTTCGATCAACAACCCCCACCAAAAGCTCTGTATAGGAGGTCCCCTTTTATTATTTGGGAACAACCTACCCCTCTACCAAAACCGTTCAAACCAAAAATCAAAACCCTTTCCAAACAATTAAATCCATTTTTTGAGATTAACCATCTCCATAACTTGTACAAAAGATCAAACGATTTTGGTTTTCAACTCTTAAAAAGTTATGAGTCCTTTATTATATTTCAACACTTCAAAGGATGGAATAACATCAATTATTTTATCAATATTTCATCACAATAATCCAAACTTATAATAACAACCATTATACACATTATACACAATACAACATTTGAAACAATACTCAATAGTTCAAGAATAGTGTATGGACAAGTGTTTCCCTTACCTTATGAGCTGATCTAGAAGTTTAAAGTGCTTCTTCTACAAATCCCGAGTCTAAAATATACATAAAGTACTCGTTACTAAATTATTCCAGTCGGTCCTTAACTAGTTCAATTGGTTTTATGCATTTTACTCGGTTTTTGTTATGTTTCCATTTTGAACGTTTTGTTCCGAGTTTTATTCTTAAGAAATCAAACTACGTTCATGATCAGATATTTAAGAGTATTTTATCAAGTTGGTGCTTTTGGTTTAACAAGTTATAGCTTATACACTTGGTTTACACAAGTTTACTATCTTATACATAATTTACGGTTTTACAGATTCTGAACAGTGACTTCAAAACGTCATAACTTTTTCTTTACTTAACTTGTTGGGGTAAGACCAGTGAGGTTGTGTTCCTTAAAGGGTTATCTAACTTTAAGTGTCAAGGTGTCAAAGTCCAAAATCGACTCTAAGGTCTCTGAAATTACAGTTTAGTGAAAAAGCGACGGTTTCCGACTCACAAGATGTTTCGGGTTGGTTCGGGGCTTAAAACGTCGAAACACAAATTTTCCAGAGGATATTATTCATACTTTTCTTTGAAATTTACTATAGTCAAAAATCAAGTATTCGTTTTTAGTGTAGATATGTTTTCTAGTGCCTTTTTTCGAAAATGGTAGGTTCTCAACAATCGATTTAGTGAATCACTTTTAGTCATATATTTCAGATTGTCTTATCATATTACAAAAATCATAATAAATCGAAAACATCATATTTTAAAGCAAGGTTAGTTTTCATAAATCCCTTTATGAGTCTATTAACTTTAGTCATTAAAAGGTTGAAGTCTAAATCGAAGTTTTGGATATCTAAAATCATGTTTTTTTCAGAATGGGTCGGATTTAGAGTCACAAAAAGTGTCGGTGCATAGGGGTGTTCAAAATAAACCGAACCGTAAAAACCGAACCAAAAAAACCAAAACCGCTACTTTTTTTAGGTTCAATTAACCGAACCGAAGTAGGATAGCAGTTCGGTGAACCGAACCGGTTCAATTACCTAAAAACCGGTTCGGTTCCGGTTCAGGATTTGAGAACCGCGGTTAACCGAACCGAACCGATAAATGAAACTGCCTAAATACTACCTACAGTGCCTAGTATATAAACAAAAAGAAACCCTAAATGTTCTTAATCACTACGCAGTCACAACTTTGAAACTCCAAACTCAACCAGCCATTCACAAATCCTATGCTTAGCTCTCATCCGACCTCTGAAGTCCTCACCATCATCTCTCATCCAATCCTCTCAATTCTCAAACCCTCATCCTCATCATCAATGTCGTCTTCTATCACGACTCACTCTAATTCCTCACATCTCCTTCGATCCTCTCAAGCGGCACCTGTCCTCGGCTACCAAAAGTCGGTCCTTGATGCTTTGACGGTCGACTAGTCTCCGGTGAAGCAATAATTAATCTTTTGTGTAGTAATACTACAATTTGCACTTGTTTTTTAATCAACAAGGCTGTTGTTAGTCGATATTGGTTTATGCCTTGTTTCACGCCTTGTTTAATTACTAAGCCTTGGTTTTGGTTGAATTTTTCGTTGTAACCAAGAAAACAACAAATTTTGAGGTTTGTTTGTGATATTTAGGGCAAATTTTTTGTGAATTATGGTTAAATTTGGCCAGCTTTTCTTATTGATCTCGAAAACATCACCATCAACTATGAATTTTACAAGTTTTCTTTCGGTTCAACGGTTAACCGATAAACCGAACCGATTTAATCGGTTCACCGAACCGAAAATAACCGGTTCAACCGGTTCGGTTAAGGTTCGCCTTTTTAGTGAACCGGTTGACCGGTTAACCGGTCATTTAAACCGGTTCGGTGAACCGAACCGGTTTTGAACACCCTTATCGGTGCATGGATCCTTCTTAAATACATGAAACAAGTCGATTCCAAAGCCTAATATGCTTTAAACTCAAAGGATGTTATTGTGTTAAAATATGAGACCCTAACTTGTTCAATAGATATACTTTTAGGATTATTAAAGTGAGATATGAAATTCCAAGCTACCTGAAAACAGGTTTCACTAATCTATTTTTCATTTCTAAACGGTGCATGGAATGACCCTGAATATTTGTGGGGATTTTAATAACAACAGTAGGTACGACATATAGTATTTTCACACTAAAATTACGAGTTTTAGTCCGATTTGTATTCTGTCCAATATTAACCTACGATTTTGACACTTTAATGGTTGTTACTTGCTTATTGTTTATGAATGGTGTTCTTAAGGTGATTCAACATAAAAAAAAAATAGTGGTGGTTTAATTATTCTCACCAAGTGAAGATCTTGGTGTTAGCTAGATCCTCCTCCTTAAGCTTTCTTCTTCTTCTTCTTCTTCTTCTTCTTCTTCTTCTTCTTCTTCTTCCTTGCTCTCCCTCTCTCTATACTTTGTTTTTTTTTTGTTGTTGTTGCTTTGTTTTGAATGGTAATCTGGTGGGAGGTGGAGTGAGGAGTAAATAGGAGTTATGGGAAAAGGTAAAAGAAGGAGTGTTGGGAAAAGGAGGAATAAGTACGGTGGTTATGGGAAAGACAAAAAGAAAAGTGTTGGGAAGGGCAGGAGTAGGGGAGGGCGGCACAAGCATGGGGAAGGGGGTCTATTTCCCTCATTATGGATGCTAGGATTGTGGTGTTGAGTCGGGTTTTCGCGCGACGGAAAAAGGTGCGCGAGACGGTGATTTATGCAACTTCGAAATGCAATCGAATTTTACCAATAATCGACACGAGAATTATGTATGTTCTTTCTTGTTTTATCATGGGTGAATTTATTTAAGGATTGTATTTTACTATCATTTATTCTCAATGTGTGACGATAAATTTTATTATTAAATTTAACGACTCAAGGTCGCGGTAATCGTATTGTTACCAAATTTTCCATTTTATCACCTATTGATTTTAGCTTCCTAAATATCTTTATTATTATTATTTTTTTTTAAATTCCTTTATATTTTATTGACGGATTTTACGGGTATTACATCTAACACATGGGACGGGTCAATAACATACTTCCGCAATTGGGATACATGGAATACGTTGTGCACCCGATCAAGCGCAGATGGCAAAGCTAGTCGGTATGCCACTTCCCCAATCCGATCCAAAATCTCATAAGGACCAATAAACTTCTCGCTTAGCTTGCCCCCCTTCCCAAATTGCATCACTCCCCGTATATACGATACTTTCAGAAGGACCTTATCTCCCACCTGAAACTCAATGTCCCAACGATGCAAATCAGCATAACTCTTCTGTCAGTCCTGCGCCGCTTTCATCTTCTGGCGAATCAACTTGACCCGCTCAATCATATCCCCCACCATCTACGGCCCCAAAATCACAGCCTCTGAACTATCTTCCCAACACACTTGACTCCTACATCTCCTCCCATATAATGCTTCAAATGGTGTAATCCCAATGCTCACATGATAACTGTTATTGTATGAGATTTCAATCAAATCTTGCTTATCCTCCCAACTCTCACCAAATAATAACACACAAGCCCTCAATATATTTTATTTCCAATGACTTGATCGTCCTCTCGGTCTGACCGCATGTCGCAGGATGAAATGTCGTACTCATCTTTAAGGTTGTCCCCATGAGCTCTTGCAGTTCCTTCCAAAAACAATAAATAAACCGTGCATAACGATTAGACACAATGTCACTTGGTACCCCATGCAGCTTCACCACATGTTTTCTATAAGCCAATGCCAATTCAACCTTGCTCTAAGTATCCTTCATAGGAATGAAGTGAGCTGACCTGGTTAACCAATGCAAGATCACCCAAATCATGTTGTTACCCTTCTGCGATCTCAGAAACCCACCACAAAATCCTTGGATATAGACTCCCATTTCCACTTCGGAACCTCAAGAGAATGAATCTTACCTTGCGGTCTTCGCTTATCCCCTTTCACTCCTTGACAGGTCAAACATCTTGCCACAAAAAATGCCACATATGTCTTCATCCCAGGCCACCAAAATATCTTTCGAAGGGACGAAGCCAGAGGCTCCCTTGCTTTCTTACCGGCTTCTCGGACCACGGACAGCTAGTCGTTGGCGGTTTTTTCATAAAAAAGGAAGCCTCTTCTGATTCCTTGCTCCATCCAATATCGCCTGATTCACTCGTGAGAAAACAGATGGTGTGATAACAAGAGCTGGTGGACCTTACTCAAACAAGAGTCTTTCTTTCATACAAGTCCTTAGACAATTTATCCCCATCCGGATGAACAGAATAAGGAGTACACTGAGCCTCAGTCATAATTACCTTCCTCAACTCAAGATCATTGGGCACACACTATCGTCCTTCAAATTGAACACTCTTGTCTGCATGAATAGAAAATCTAGGAGTGGTACCTTCCTCTACCCCTTTCCTACACAGCTGAATCTTAGGCGTAATTAACTGGTTGCTTCGAATGTCATCATACAATCCCGGCTCGATTGTCAACTCACTTGTAGCCCCACTTTTCAAACCACATGAATGCCCATCTTTGCTACCTCGTCACTCAATCGTATTAATGACAACCCGGTGCATAAATCTTCTGGCTCAAAGCTTCTGCAACTACATTAGCCTTACCCTCATGACAGAAGATCTCCATATCATAATCTCTAATCAATTCCATCGTCCGTCGTTGCCTCATGTTCAACTCCTTTTGGGTATAAATGTACTTTAAACTTTTATGATCAGAAAACACCTTGAAAGTAGCTCCATAAACATAATGTCTCCAAATATTCAAAGCAAACACCAACGCACCCAGCTCCAAATCATGAGTAGGATAGTTCTCTTCATAAGACTTCAATTGTCTTGAAGCATAGACTATCACCTTCCCATTCTGCATCAGCACACACCACAAACCACACTTCAAAGCATCCGTATACACCTCAAAATTCTCATTCCGTATGGTAATGCTAAGACAGGAGCTGTTGTCAAACGCTCCTTTAAGGTTTGGAACGACGTCTCATAGTTCTCATCCCAACGAAACTTGTTCTCTTTCCTCATCAACGCCGTCATAGGTCTAGCAATCTTCGAAAAGTTTTTACCGAACCTCCTATAGTACCCAGCTAAACCCAAGAAACTTCTTACTTCGGCAACATTCTTTGGTGCCTGTCAATTAGACACCGCCTCAATCTTGCTTAGATCAACCATCACCCCCTCCTTAGAAAAAATGTGGCCCAAAAATGCCACCTTCTCTAGCCAGAATTCACAATTGGACAGCTTAGCATAAAACTGATTGTCTCTCAAGATTTGCAATACTATCATCAAGTGCGCCACATGCTCCTACTTAGTCTTAGAATAGACAAGGATATCATCGATGAACACCACCACAAGGGTATCTAAGAATGGACTGAATAACTGGTTCATTAGATTCATAAATAATGCTGGCACATTAGTCAACCCAAATGGCATCACCACGAACTCATAATGACCATACCTTGAACAAAAGCTGTCTTCGGAATGTCATCATCCTTAATCCTCAGCTGATGATAAACTGGCCTTAAATCGATCTTCGAGAACACCTCAGCTCGACACAACTGATCAAACAAATCATCAATCCTAGGCAATGGATTCATATTCTTCACTATAACATGTTTTAGTTCGCGGTAATCAATGCACAACCGTAAACTGCCATGCTTCTTCTTCAAAAACAACACTGGAGCACCCCATGGTGCAACACTAAGCGTGATATACCCTTTATCTAGCAACTCGTTCAATTGCTTCTTCAACTCTTCGAGCTCTTTAGGACCCATACGCTACAAGGCCTTATATATAGGTCATGTTCCCGGCTTCGAATTCCAAACTAATAAAATCAATGTCCCTCTTCGGATTTAATCCTGGTATCTCATCCGAAAATACATCCTTGAACTCATTCACCACCTCTATCTGCGCTGCTGATGGGTCCTCGACTCTAGTATCCCTCACATGGCACAAAATCATCGGGCACTCCTTCCTTAGGTAAGTCTTCAGGTTAATCGCCGCTATCAACTTGACTCTTGGCTTCACTACAAACCCCCGGTACGACAATATGACTCCCATAGGACCCCTCAAAGACACCTTCTTTTGGTAACAATCAATGCTAGCCTTATACTTCCCAACCCAATCCATCCCGATAATGACCTCAAACCGCTCTAAGGGAAATTCAAACAGATTTATAGAAAAGTCTATCCCTCCCACGATCATGGACACACCTTGAACAATTTACAACAAGACACAGACTCCCAAGACGGTATGAATATCTCATCTTTTACAGGTTCACTCTCCTCAAGACCCAACATTAAAGTATGACTCTTGGACACAAACTAATGGGTTGCCCCCGGATCAAACAAAACAAAAGATGAAATATTGTTAATGAGAAAAGTACCAGTCACCACTTGTGCATCATCCTCGGCTTCCTACTTATCCATCATGAATAGTTTGCCAATGCTCTTCTGACCCCCACCTTGAACGGTACTACTTGATGCCATAGATTTTTATGCCAAACCCTGGCTCCCATTGTTGTTCGTACGCTGGTATTTCCCACCATTGAAGTTGTACCCTCTACCCCCGGTACTCTGATTTCCCTACCTATTCAACGAACCCGAAGGACGGCTACTCGCCACACTCTACCCCTGACCCTAGGAATAACTCCTTTATTAAGACGAATGATAACCTCCACTCTCCAAAACAGTCAGACATACAAACCTCTTGTGGCCTAAGCCACCACAAGTATGGCACCAAACCCCTGAAGTATCACTAACTGCTTGACCCCTCTTCCCACATACTGCTGCCCTCTGGCGTAGCCACCACCTCCAGAATAAGATATGGTCACGCGCAGCCAGGCGAGTACACATTGTACTTGGTCGAGTTCTCACAACACAGTTGCCACCCATCATTACAGAGAAATCTACTCAGTCGAGTTCACAATCAACTCGGTCGACTTTAACCCACTCGGCCTAGTGCCAACTTACACTCGATCAAGTGCCAAAAATTAAACTTTTCTAAACATATCAGGTCCAAACACTCAATCGAGTGTCAAAGGTACTCGGTCGAGTACCGTCTACTCGGCCGAGTCCCCTGCCACACTCGGTCGAGTCTTGCATTATTCGGCACTCATACAACACCAAATCGCATATATTCATATATAACATATTTCTCGCAACCATAAACACATACTTTCATGCTCATACTTAACTCCACCTTCACATCATATCTCATCAATTCACATAACAACCATATACTCGTATACGTCCCCGACAAATCCCCGTAGTTACCGAATAGGAGTAGCAAGGGAGATATTGCGATTTTAGGTCGTCTCCCAAATCCTTGCAGTAGCTCCCTACTACTCCTACACAGGTTAATTTTAATTGACACACCTATGTTCATTGGGTCCATTTGTTTTAGGTTCAAAATCGTCGTTCTGATACGACTTTGTAACACCTCATCTACCAAAGAGCCTTACAAGACCTTCCTTAGTTAATCACGATGCTACCATCTTGGTTACTCGAGGTAGTACATATCAAATAGACAATCAAGAGACAATGTTTATAAGCAATAGTTTTAATAAGGATTACATTGTTCCAAAAGAAATGACAAAACATCGTCTTAAACAAAGTACTCAAACCAACATAATAAAAGTGATAGTCTAAATCATTCTAAACATATGCGAAAGCTAAGTTTCGTCGGTAACGTCATCCCATCCAATTCCCAAGCGCTCAAATGCAATACCTGGTAAACTTCTTCTCACCATTCCTTAATGGATCACAGCAGTTTCGGAAAAAAATAACGGATCAGTACCGCCATATATCAATCAATGTATAAACAATCTAACACACAATGTCCTCACAAGGTAACCAGGTAACCAGTGGCCAGTGGCCAGTAACATCTCCAAACTTTTGTAACCGAGTTCCCATCGAAATGGTAACCCCTGTCACCGTCAGACTGCAGATCTAACGTCGTTCCACCTACGATACCAGACCGCATCACTAGAGATCAACAACCTTTTTGTGGGAAAATCTCCGTATACTTCCCTTTAAATCATACAGGATTATAATGAAATTATGATTATATGATTAATAGTCATAAACGAAAATGCATAATAAGCGATAGATTAGAAATAACCTTTAATCCTTGCTTTAAAGGCCTAAGAACAATATCAAAAAGATGATATCTCCTAATCGTAGCACCCAAGATAGAATGAGAAATGCTCTTTAATTTGCTAGAATATTTTTGTCAAAAGTTACTGTTAACTTTTAATTTTTGTGATGTGAAAAAAAATGGAGGCACAAGAGAGTGAATTAGGGTTTGAAGAAAAGAAAAACTAAATTCCTCCTCTCCTCTCCCCTTCTCACGGCACCCATTAGGTTATATGGGGAGATATTTTCTCCTCTAATTAACCACTAATGGACCGAAAATTCCAGAGTGAATCTGGACTTTATTTCGGTTAAATTCGCTTTAATATATAATGTGTATTATTATTATAAATGTCATTTGTGTTGTCATGTATTAATATGTCCATACAACATTTTGTAGTCGATACATTAATACCGGACTGACAACATCTAATATGACAATCGTATAATATATACGTTAATTATAATTATCCGTATAATTATAATTTGCTAATTCAATATAACATTTTATATTCAATTTACGAATTAACATTTTAATTCGCATAAGCTTACATTATATATATGCTGATTAAATACAACAGTTTATATTTAATTACGAATTACTTTTAATTCGTCTCAGCTTATATTATTTAATCGTTATTAAATAATCGTCTCATCATCACATTGACTAACATTTTAGTCAAATACACTGACTAACCTTTTAGTCATATAATAGGGCATCAATATGATTATTTTCTCAAATAATCACATCTCTCAAACACATCCTCTAGGTGTGACTTTTAGGGACCAGTTGATCACCGCCATCTGTATGACAATAACGTCAAACTTATCTAGCAAGCCAACCGTTATTGATGAACGTTAATCAACTGATTATTATACAAAGTATACCCTGTGAACCTACAGAGATTTATTTATGTTATTGCACTAACTGTGGAGGACACTGGCTCCAACAATCTCCCACTTGTCCGTACAAGTGTATGTGCGATCACCGATTCTCATATCCATAATAAATTTCTCCCACTCAATGTAAACCAATTTGCAAAGTCCGGATTCACAAAGGTCGTAGTTTACAAGTGATCAGTATCAAGAGCGGTTTCCCCGACTAGAGAGTAACTCAACTGATAAACGAAGTCGTTATTCGAGCATGGCCATGCATTTCAGTGACAAGCTCCTCGGTGGCCTGAGAAATACATCACCTGATAAAGGTTGATATTTTCTTCAACGTCGAATCTTGCAGATACAAGCGCAGTATGAAATGACCCCAGTAAAAATCTATGAGCCTCCTGTTTAAACGGTGCCATGGAAAAAAACCAAAGTCACCCAAAAACTGCCTTTATCTCAAGAGACAGTCGATAGTCAAAAGAATCGACTCTAGGAACACTATGGACGTCTTATCCACGACCTGGCCCCTAATGTTCTGAAACATTTAGGACTCCATAACGTTGTCACAAAATTGTCCTGCGAGGTATCATTATAACTCGCATATGTGATCGATCAGTCAACTGTTTGACTAATGGCTCGTTGAACCCACCATCAATCGACTTCACAGAATAATTGCCAGAGTTATCAGCTCATGTAGGCAATTACGGACCAAAACAAATATAATGTAATTCAGTTCACTTTGTGGTGTTCAATGTTGTCAGTACAACCCACATGAAAAACAAAATATAAAACAATACGATGAGTTCATAGATAGTTTTATGAAAAAGATACAGGTGTCTAATCCATATAAAACAACTAATACAACTCAGGAACACGTTTGATTCCCATGGAAATAACGTGCCCTTCATGCTTATCATATCTCAATGGTTTAGTGAGAGGCTCTGCGACGTTATCATCCGTAGCAATCTTGTCTATCACTATCTCCCTTTGCTCCACGTAATCTCGGATCATGTGAGCCTTCCGTTGTACATGCCTAGACTTGTTGCTGGACTTAGGCTCCTTAGCCTGGAAGATGGCACCACTATTATCATACTAGATGGTGATGCGGGTCCATCCGACTAGGACCTACAGTTTAGTCCCTGTAATAACCGCGCATCCATATAGCTTTCTTCGCAGCCTCTGAAGCAGCATAGTACTCGGACTCAGTCGTAGAATCTGCTATAACACTTTGTTTGGAGCTTTTCCAGCTGACCGCAGCGCCATTAAGAGTAAAAACGAATCCAGACTGAGATTTCGAGTCATCTCGATCCGTTTGGAAGCTAGCATCTGCGTAACGGATTGCGCATAGCTCAGTGTCACCTCCATAAGTCAATACCCAATCCTTAGTCCTCCGTAGGTACTTAAGGATATTCTTAACATCCATCCAGTGTGTTTCACCTGGATTGCCTTGGTACCGACTCGTCATACTCAAAGCATATGCCACGTCTGGACGTGTGCATATCATGGCATACATGATCGATCCTATAGCTGATGCATAAGGAACCCGACTCATGTGCTCGACCTCTTCCGATGTCTTTGGTGCCTGACCTTTACTCAACTGCATCCCAGAAATCATTGGAAGGTTCCCCTTCTTAGAGTTGGTCATGCTGAACCTCTCAAGAATCTTATCTATATAAGACTCCTGACAGAGGGATAACATCCGTCGTGATCTATCTCTGTAGATACGGATCCCCAAAATTCTTTGTGCCTCGCCCAGATCTTTCATTTGGAAGTGGTTCTTTAACCAAACTTTTACCGAAGTTAAGAGAGGTATGTCATTCCCAATCAAGAGTATGTCGGCAACATACAATATTAGGAAAACAATCTTGCTCCCACTCGACTTGATATATAAGCATGGTTCCTCGACCGATCGAGTAAATCCATTCTCTTTTATCACCTGGTCGAAACGATGATTCCAACTCCGAGAAGCCTACTTAAGTCCATAGATGGAACGCTTAAGCTTGCATACCTTCTTAGGATTTTTAGGATCAATGAAACCTTCGGGTTGTACCATGTACAACTCTTCCTCCAAATAACCGTTTAAGAAGGCGGTTTTCACATCCATCTGCCAAATTTCATAGTCATGAAAAGCGGCAATCCCTAAGATTCTCCGAATGGAACGCAGCATAACTACGGGTGCAAAAATTTCATCATAGTCAATCCTTGCAACTTGAGTGAAACCCTTTGCCACTAGTCGTGCCTTGTATGTATCTGGTTGTTCCTTCTATAGAGAATGCTTTAATCTTATAAAGCCAATTTGCAACTGAAGAGCCTAAACCTTATCAGGTAAGTCAACCAATCCCATACGTCATTCTATACATGAGTCATCTCGGCTTGCCTGGGCTTCAAGCCATAGCTTTAGAGTCGAACAGGTCATGGCACCTTTATAGGTAGCGGGTTCGTTTACTGCTTCTAGGAGTAAAACGTCATCTCTCTCATTCTCGCTCGACCATACCAATGGTACTGTCTTGGAGGAATAGAGTGGGTCCTAACCCCGCCCCTAGGTTCCAAAGGAATATTTACCGCAGCCGATGATGAAGGAACGGTTTCCTCCATTGATTGCTCGGTTGTTGGTTCTTGAATCTCCGACAGATCGAAGGTTATATTACTTGTCCTATTCTCGAGAAACTCTTTCTCTAAGAACGTCGCACTAGCCGCAACAAAAACTCGATGTTCGGTAGGCGAGTAAAAGTAATGACCAAACATCCCTTTTGGATAACCAATAAAGTATGTCTTGACCGATCGTGGGCCGAGCTTATCGTCAGGTCTCCACTTGACATAAGCCTCGCAACCCCAAACCCGAATAACGGACAAGTTAGGGACCGTTCCCTTCCATAATTCATATGGAGTCTTGTCTACATCTTTAGACGGACTTCGGTTAAGTATTAGAGCAGCTGACAAAAGAGCATAACCCCACAATGAATCAGGTACAACCGTGTGACTCATCATGGATCGAACCATATCAAGTAATGTTCGATTTCTCCGTTCGGACACACCATTCAATTGTGGTGTTCCAGGTGGAGTTAACTGTGGTACAATACCACAGTCTTTAAGGTGTTGATCAAACTCATTCGAAAGATATTCGCCACCACGATCTGAACGTAGTGCTTTAATCTTTCTATCCAGCTGGTTCTCAACCTTATTCTAGAATTCCTTGAACTTTTCAAAGGACTCACTTTTATGCTTCATTAAGTAGACATATCCCCTATCTACTGACCTCAAATCGTCCGTGAAAGTGATAACATATCTATAGCCATCTCTCTATCGTTGATAACTAGGTCCACACACATCAGTATTATGATCCTAAGAGGGCAGACAACGAGCGCGAAGACTTCCAACACCTTTGAAGGCCACTTCGAATGTCGTCATTTTTGGCTGGAGACATGACGTCCACGTGCCAAAAAGATTTCATATCAAATGGGGAGATAGTCCCCCATTTGGTCCACTGAGCCTTCTTGAGCTTCTTCACGCGTTTTTGATTTATGTGTCCCATACGGCAATGCCATAGATAGGTTTGATCTTTGTCACCAACCTTTGCTTTCTTACTACTCACATGCATAATATCTGTGGTTTGATCTAAAACATAAATCCCATTCATGGAAACTGCTTTACCATAAATCATTTCGTTTAAATAGAAAATACAGCTATTATCCTTTATTACAAACGAAAAACCGTCCTTATCAAGTACGGAAACAGAAATAATGTTTTTAGATAAACTGGGTACATAGTAACAGTTATTCAGAAATAACTCAAATCACTCGGGAGTTGGATTACATATGTTCCAACTGAAACGGCAGCTACTCTTGCTCCATTCCCCACTCGCAGGTCCACATCACCCCTTGCGAGAGTTGTGATGTTTCTTAGGCCCTGCAAATGATTACAAAGATGAGAACCACAACCAGTAACTAATACCCAAGTTCCGAAACTTGCATGGTTAATCTCAATCATATGAATAAAAGATGACGTACCAACAGGAGTGACGCGGCCTGCTTTTACGTCATCAGCATACACGGAACAGTTCCGCCTCCAATGCCCAGTCCTGTGGCAATGGTGGCACTCCATGTTTTCTTTGCTCTTTGTCTTGCCTTGTGAGCTACCGCTAGTCTCACCAGGCTCACTCTTGCCTTGCCATGGCTTTTTGAATTTCTGCTTTCCTACTGCTAGGTTGGCCTGAGCCTTGCCCTTACCTTTGCCCTTGTTTTCAATCATGAGAACGTCCTGGTTCAGACTCCCACTCAATTTCAGATCACTCTCGGTCTGTACGAGAAGTGAGTGGAGCTGATGAAGACTCTTCTTCATATCATTCATATAGTAATTTGCCCTGAAAAGGGCCAAACCATCATGAAGTGAATGAAGAACGCGGTCAATGACGATCTTCTCATCGATTTTGCAACCAAGTGCCTCCAGTTTCTCGACATTCTCAATCATATCAAGAATGTGTGGGCTAACCGCTTGGCCCTTCTGGAGTTTCGCTTCAAAGAAGCGACAGGTATTCTCATGGCTAACGATCCTCGGAGCTTTAGAGAACTCGTTAGAGAGCGTGGTGAAAATTTTATACGCACCATGGGCAATGAATCGCCTTTGCAAATTTGATTCCATTGAAAAGATGAGTACGTTCTTTATCGCACCCGCCTCCATCATGAAATCACTATAAGCAAGTGATTCATTGGCTCCTGCATTGGGGCCTGGGTTGGGCGGTAGTGGCTCAGTCAAGTACTTGAGCTTACCATCAGCAATGGCAGCATTCCGTAATTCCGCCTCCCAGTCCGCAAAGTTGGACCCGTTATTCTTCAGTCGCGTTGACTGATTCATATTGTCCATGAAAATCTTAAGCCAGGACTCACGTCCGAGCGTGGCACTTGGCATTGGGTCATCAGTATGGCCAGCCATTTGTTATTAGCAGTTATATCTGTATATAACGAATTCAAAAACAGTGAAAAGGAAAATAAATATGATAAGTATTCATCGTTTAAAATTTAAGTCTAACGCAAAAACTGTTTAATGCGATGACTCGTGCATTTATACAATTGACCTCCCTCAAGAATTTTATAAATGATCCCAAGACTCAATTTCTGTAAATTGATAAGCCAACCTCTTGGCTAATTCTACTTTTAGAATTCCTGGTCGATAAATTTCTGTAAATTCTATCTTTAGTCCATCATAATCACGAGATATTACTCGTACTATAATGTTGACATAAAAATAGGTCAACACTCACTACTTACCCAACGTAGAATGGGTCATATTATGACTTCCGACAAAGAAGGGGTTCATAGTAGTTTTCCCTATAAAGACTAGTCTCAATTTTAGTTATAGGGGAAGG
Source organism: Heliosperma pusillum (assembly GCA_022085475.1). NCBI lineage: Eukaryota > Viridiplantae > Streptophyta > Magnoliopsida > Caryophyllales > Caryophyllaceae > Heliosperma > Heliosperma pusillum. Next base: position 21,601 of record JAIUZE010001737.1, read on the forward strand.
TCCCATCATCTTAACTTTAATTTATTTTAAGTGAACGAATGTCTAGCAACTCGAGAATGATTTAAACTAAGGTGATGGCCCTAAAAGCGATTGACATCTGTATGTCCATGATTAAATATTCAAACTATATGAAACATTTTTCATGCATTTTAGGTGGTTTGGTTTAGGCGGAATATGATGCAATTATCTATCATGTGAAAGAGAACGAAAGCGAGAAAATGCGTAAACTATTACAACGGTCCTAGTATGGCCTATCTACCAAAATGAACAGTAAATACAAGTTTGGAATCCATCCTTATGGACCCGAGAAGCTTGACTTGATGTTCCATCTTGGTCCATGTAGCGGGAGTGAGCATCCGATCTCCGTCTCTAGTCTTCTTAAAATTACATTTCAAAAATTACAAAAGTAAATCTATTTACATTCTAATTCCCAAAACATAATTAAAAGGATAAAAAGATACGAGATCTCAAAAATACATCCAAACCATGTTTCCATCATTACGAAAACATGATTAACTAAGGCCACACTAGGTATTACATTTTAAACCAATTGCAAAAATACGTAAATAAAATCATTCATTCATTCAAACAACATAAATAAAATGCATCACCTAACTAAATTATTCATTCAAGACATAATTCCGTAATTATGTAGAGTAATTTATCCAAACCACCTTTTAAACTGATTAAATCATGTGATTATTCCGTAATAAGTCACAAAATTCGTATCAAACAAATCCAACTTTAACATTATTTTAAACCGCTTTAAAATAATTAGGTATCATATAATTGTGAACCGATTCACAACAAACGAAAAAAAAAATTATATATTTTTTTTTTCGGTACGGGTACTGTTCACTAGGGGTGAGCAAAACCGGGTACCCGATACGGTTTTAAAAACCGTATCGGGTACCCGGTTTTTCTAAGGGCAAAAATTAATACCCGGATACGACCCGGTTTAACCGGGTACCCGGTTTCCGTATACCCGGTTTAACCGGGTACCCGAAAACCGTATACCCGGATCCGGTTTAACTAATAATGGTCAAAACTCAAAATTTGATTTCGCAAAATTATTAACGGCCTATTACTAGGATGCCCATATAATCTATTAGGCATATTATTACGAAACAGAACTACTTGCAAAGTTAGTTTTTTTTATGCCAAAATGCAAACTTTCATCGCTTCACATAAAAATTTGACACCCACAAAGTAGTTACGTACATTGCAAGTTTCACATCCAAAGATTGACCCACAAATTTTCACAAAAATAGTACATATCAAACCCAAAGTTTCACATACAACTTATTTTTTGTTATTTTTAATTAAACCGTGTCAAAAACCGTATACCCGGTTTTGATTTTCCCCGACCCGGACCCGATACGGTTTTTAAAAAACCGTATCGTATACCCGGAAATTCGTATCGTGTACACGGAAATCCGTGTAATTAAAACCGTATACCGTATCGTATCAGTATATTAAAACCGTATCGTATATTTTTGCTCAGCCCTACTGTTCACAGCCAGGAAAAACAAAAAATTTTTTTTTTTTCAAAACAGCCCCTACAGGTTGAAAAACAGCAGCAGCCAAAATGTTTTTTTTTCTTTTCTCGAAAACAGCAGTACGGGTACTGTTCACAGAACAGCAGAAATTTTTTTTTTTTTTTTTTTTCATTCGTTTTTTTTTCGGTTCAATTAACACAAAAAAAACTTTGATGAATAGAAATCGTTTATGGTTGCTGTTAGAACAAGATTAGCATATTAATTAATGAAACAAGATCAATCGTATATGCTAAAAACTATATAGCAAAAAAAACAAATTTTTAATCTCATCAACAAAATGAATCCATTTACGTTTTAATTTAATCTTTATTAAATCAAACATCTACAAATTTTCATATGATTATTCTAACCGATTAAAATACCAATATGAAAAATCAAATGGAACAAGAACAACAAAAATCGAAGGCGAAAAAAAAATTGAAACTACACGTCACATATGAAAAAAAAACCGTCCGTTGTAAAAAAAATTTTCCGACGCAAAACAAGATGCAAAATCCATAATATGAATTTCATAAAATATAATTTTGTAGCCTTATGCTCGGATACCACTTGTAGGAAAATATCCGTATATTTCTCCTCTAAATTTCAGGATTATAACAAAATTATAAGATACGAAATTTATTTATACAAAGTATTGATAAACGTTAATCAACTGATTATTATACAAAGTATACCCTGTGAACCTACAGAAATTTATTTATGTTATTGCACTAACTGTGGAGGACTCTGGCTCCAACAGATATGTCTACTTAATGAAGCACAAAAGTGAGTCCTTTGATAAGTTCAAGGAATACCAGAATAAGGTTGAAAACCAGCTGGGTAGAAAGACTAAAGCACTACGTTCAGATCGTGGTGGCGAATATCTTTCGAATGAGTTTGATCAATACCTTAAAAACTGTGGTGTAGTACTACAGTTAACTCCACCTGGAACACCTCAATTAATAAATGGTGTGTCCGAACGGAGAAATCGAACATTACTTGATATGGTTCGATCCATGATGAGTCACACGGTAGTGCCTGATTCATTGTGGGGCTATGCTCTTTTGTCAGCTGCTCTTATACTTAACCGAAGTCCGTCTAAAGCTGTTGACAAGACTCCATTTGAAATGTGGAAGGGAACAGTCCCTAACTTGTCCTTTATTCGGGTTTGGGGCTGCGAGGCTTATGTCAAGTGGAGACACGAGGATAAGCTCGGCCCGCGATCGGTCAAGACATACTTTATTGGTTATCCAAAAGGAATGTTTGGTCATTACTTTTATTCGCCTACCGAACAACGTGTTTTTGTTGCGGCTAGTGCGAAGTTTCTAGAGAAAGAATTTCTCGAGAACAAGACGAGTGATAGAACCTTCGATCTGTCGGAGATTCAAGAACCAACAACCGAGCAACGATGGAGGAAGATGTTCCTTCATCTTCTGCTGCGGTTAATATTCCTGAGGAACCTAGAAGGTCGGGTAGAGTCTCCATACCTCCAGACAGATACATTGGTATGGTCGAGGAGAACGATAGAGACGATGTTTTGCTCCTAGAGAGTAACGAACCCGCTACCTATAAAGGAGCCATGACCTGTTCCGACTCAAAGCTATGGCTTGAGGCCATGCAATCCGAGATAGACTCTATGTATGAGAATGACGTATGGGATCTGGTTGATTTGCCTGATAAGGTTCGGCCTCTTCAGTGCAAATGGCTTTACAAGATAAAGCATTCCGTAAGGGGACAACCAGACACCTATAAGGCACGACTAGTGGAAAAAGGTTTCACTCAAGTGCAAGGATTTGATTTTGATGAAATCTTTGCACCCGTAGTCATGTTGCGTTCCATTCGGATAATCTTAGCAATTGCCGCTTTTCATGACTATGAAATTTGGCAGATGGACGTGAAAACCGCCTTCTTAAACGGTTATTTGGAGGAGGAGTTGTACATGGTACAACCCAAAGGTTTCATTGACCCTAAAAATCCTAAGAAAGTGTGCAAGCTTAAGCGTTCCATTTATGGACTTAAGCAAGCTTCTCGGAGTTGGAATCATCGTTTCGACCAAGTCATAAAAGAAATGGTTTCACTCGATCGGTTGAGGAACCATGCTTATATGTCAAGTCGAGTGGGAGTAAAATCGTTTTCTTGATATTGTATGTCGATGACATACTCTTGATAGGGAATGATATTCCTCTCTTATCTTCGGTTAAGGTATGGTTAAAGAACCATTTCCAGATGAAAGATCTGGGCGAGGCACAGCGCATATTGGGAATCCGTATCTACAGAGATAGATCACGACGGATGTTATCACTCAGTCAGGAAGTCTTATATAGATAAGATTCTTGAAAGGTTCAGCATGACCAACTCCAAGAAGGGGTATCTTCCAATGACGTCTGGGATGCATTTGAGTAAAGCTCAGGCACCCAAGACATCTGAAGAGGTCGAGCGCATGAGTCGAATTCCTTATGCATCAGCTATAGGATCGATCATGTATGCCATGATATGCACACGTCCAGACGTGGCATATGCTTTGAGTATGACCAGTCGGTACCAAGGCAATCCAGGTGAAACACACTGGATGGCTGTTAAAAATATCCTTAAGTACCTACGGAGGACTAAGGATTGGGTATTGACTTATGGAGGAGAGACTGAGCTTTGCGCAACCGGTTACGCAGATGCTAGCTTCCAAACGGATCGGGATGACTCGAAATCTCAGTCTGGATTCGTATTTACTCTTAATGGCGCTGCGGTCAGCTGGAAAAGCTCCAAGCAGAGTGTTATAGCAGATTCTACGACTGAGTCCGAGTACTATGCCGCCTTCAGAGGCTGCAAAGGAAGCTATATGGATGCGTCAATTCTTACAAGGACTTGCCATAGTTCCTAGTTCGAATGACCCGATCACCATCTATTGTGATAATAGAGGTGCCATCTTCCAGGCTAAGGAGCCTAAGTCTAGCAACAAATCTAGACATGTACTTCGGAAGGCTCACATGATCAGAGATTACGTGGAGCAAAAGGAGATAGTGATAGACAAGATTGCTACGGATGATAACATAGCAGATCCTCTCACTAAACCGTTAAGACATGATAAGCATGTAGGGCACGTTACTTCCATGGGAATTAAACGTGTTCCTGAGTTGTATTAGCTGTTTGTATGAATTAGATACATCTTTTTCATATACTAATAATAACTTCATCGTATTGTTTTCATATTTTGTTTTTCATGTGGATTGTATGGACAACATTGAACACCACAAAGTGAACTGAATAACATTATATGTGTTTTGGTCCGTAATCGCCTACATGAGCTGATAACTCTGGCTATTATATTGTTGAGTCGATTGATGGTGGGTTCAACGAGCCATAAGTCAAACTGTTGACTGATCGATCACAAATACGAGTTATAAGGATACCTCGTAGGACATTGTAATTCGTGACGACGTTATGGAGTCCTAAATGTTTAACAACATTCGGTGCCAGGTCGTGGATTGGACGTCCATAGTGTTCCTAGAGTCGATTCTTTTGACTATCGACTGTCTCTTGAGATTAAGGCAGTTTTTGGGTGACTTTGGTTTCTTTCTCACGGTCGACCGTAACAGGAGGCCAAGCAGATTTTTACTGGGTCATTTCATACTGTGCTTACATCTGCAGGATTCGAGTTGAGGAAAATATCCAACCCTTTATCAGGTTTTGTTATTTCTCAGGGCCACTCGAGGAGTAGTAACTGAAATGCATGGCCATGCTCGAATAATGATTCGTTTATCAGTTGAGTTACTCTCTAGTCGGGAAAACCACTCTTGATACTGATCACTTGTAAAATACGACCTTTGTGAATGCGGACTTTGCAAATTGTTTTACATTGAGTGGGAGAAATTTAAGGATATGAGAATCGGTTATCGCACATACACTTGTAAGGACAAGTGGGAGATTGTTGGAGCTAGTGTCCTCCACAGTTAGTGTGATAACAAGCTAAGGTTCAAGGGTATACTTTGTATTATAATCAAGTTGATTAACGTTTATCGATAACGGTTGGCTTGCTAGATAAGTTTGACGTTATTGTCATACAGATGGCGGTGATCAACTGATCCCTAAAAGTCACACCTAAAGGATGTGTTTGAGAGATGTGATTATTTGAGAAAATAATCATATTGATGCCTTATTAAATGACTAAAAGGTTAGTCGATGTATTTGACTAAAAGGTTAGTCAATGTGATGATAATACGATTATTTAATCACGATTAAATAATGTTAGCTTGCAATTGATATAAAATGTTATATTTAATCAATGTATATAATGTTGGTCTAAACTAAATATAAACTGTTATATTTAAGTTGGCGGATATGTATTACACGATATTATTATAGTGTATTGGTCCGGCATTACTCGGTTTATGTAACGGTCCATTACTAGTAATAATTAGAATACATATTATATTATGTACATATTAAATGATATGCTAACTGCCTTATAGAGGTTGAGTGAAATAAGGAAACTAGGTTTTTTTTCTTTGGCTCTTGGATGTCACGGCTACAAGAAGAAAAAAAGAAAAAAAAACAAAAACCCTAATCACTACTCTAATCTCACGGCACACACAAAAAAAAAGGGAGAAGAAAAATTCTGATTTTGAACTCTCTTATTCATCTTCATATTCATCATCAATATACACACAAAATTAGAAGTAATTTTGGGTTTTCGTTCTAGCACGACGAAGGCATTTCTTGAACCGTCTTGGGTGTAACGATTAGGAGAATACCTACTTTGGTATTTGTTCTTAGGCCTTTATCTAGGACCGAAGGTTATTTCTTAATCTTTTGTTTATATTATGCAATTTCATTTATGACTAGAAATTCATATAGTTATAATTTCATTATAATCCAAAATTTCTAAAGGGATGTATACCGATACTTCCCACATCATGCTCATTTCAAACTCTGAGGTCATAAGATCTGAAAAGTACTTGCACAATTTATTGTTAGTAGAACCGAAAATAATATCATCTACATAAGTTTGAGCAACAAGTAGATCAGAACCCTCGGATTTTAGAAATAGGGTTTTGTCGACAGTTCCTCTTTTAAAATTATTTTGTAATAGAAATTTTGACAATCTGTCGTACCATGCCCTAGGCGCTTGTTTCAAACCGTATAATGCTTTATCAAGTTTAAAAACATGGTTTTGAAATTTGCTATTTAAAAATCCGGGAGGTTGTTTAACAAAAACGTCTTCTTCCAAATATCTGTTAAGAAATGCAGTCTTAACGTCCATTTGGTACAGTTTCATTTCTTTATGACCTGTGAAGGCGATAAGTAGACGAAAAGCTTCAAGTCTTGCTACAAGTGCAAAGGTTTCGTCATAATCGATCCCTTCCTATTGATTATATCCTTGAACGACCAATCGTGCCTTATTACGAACTGTAACTCCTGAGTCATCCAATTTATTTCTAAATACCCATCAAGTACCTATCACAGTTCGATTCTTAGGTCGTGGCACTAGATGCCAAACTTTATTACGTTCGAACTGTTGAAGCTCTTCTTGCATTGCTACAATCCAGTCGGATTCTGCAAATGCTTCTTTAATGTTGGTAGGCTCTATGGTAGATAGAAAAGAATAGAATGAACAAAAGTTATTTAATGTTCGTCTTGTTTGAACTCCCTTATTCAAACTTCCTAGGATACTATCCATAGGATGAGAACTCTTATATTTCCATTTCTTAGAGTTCTTAGGCTCATCATCATCTGATGAACTCTCACTTTCCTCAAATGATTCAGAATCAGGATTGGTTCCCCCTGAGCTCGACTCCGGGGTTATAGGTAAAGTTGGTACAACTTTAGTTACAATATCTTGATCTGAGTCCAAAGTTATAACATCATCAGTTATAACTTCGGTTTCCTTATCCTTGTTTTGAGAAGAGACACTTGTATCATCAACAATTATCTCAGTTCTCTTTTCAAGATCATTTGCGGATTTATAAAGTTCATCATTGATTCCTACAATAACTTCTTCATCGATTTCTGGTAAATCAGCCCTAGTAAGGCAAAAGTCGGGATCATCCATGTCTTCTTCTCCATTCTATTCAACTTGTTCAGGCACATTATCTTCATCAAATACAACATGAACACTTTCTTCTATGCACAAAGTTCTTTTGTTAAAACTTTATAAGCTTTGCAATGATTAGAATAACCAACAAACACAGCTTCGTCACTTTGTGGATCAAATTTGGTTAAATTACTTTTTCTATTATTATGGACAAAACATTAACTACCGAAGCAACGAAGATGAGCTATATTAGGTTTTCTCCCTCTTAAAAGTTCATAGGGAGTCTTTTTGAGAATTGGTCTAATCATAGCTCTATTGTCCACATAGCATGCAGTACTAATGGCTTCGGCCCAAAAATTCTTAGGAAAGCCACTACACAAAAGCATAGTGCGAGCCATGTCCTCTAGTGTTCTATTCATACGTTCAACGACACCGTTTTGTTGTGGGGTTCGTGGTGCAGAAAAGTTATGTCCTACACCATTCTCCCTACAATATTTTATAAATGCTTGATCATCAAATTCGGTGCCATGATCCGTACGAATAGAAACTAACTTCTTATCATACTTGTTTTGGGCAAGCTTTATTAATACTACAAAATCATCGAAAGTTTCATCTTTAGTAAATATAAAGATAGGTCATACATACCTTGAGCAGTCGTCGACTAGGACAAAGACGTACCTTGATCCACCACGGCTTCTGACTTTCATAGGTCCACATAAATCCATGTGTACCAACTCAAGTGGACGTTCTGTACTTACTACACGTTTTGGTTTGAATGAAGATCTAACTTGTTTACATCGGGCACATGACTCACACATATTTTCTTGTTCGAATTTGATTGAGGGTAAACCCTCAACTAAATCCCACAATTTGAGTTTCTTTAAAGTTGTTGAACTGATGTGTGCAAACCTCTTGTGCCACAAGCATGAATCATCTACAGTAGCTTTCATGCACGTAAAGGAACTTGTAGTGACTTTGTTTAAATCAATCATATACACGTTCATTTTACGTAGACCCTCTAGAATAACATTACTAGTACCTTCAATTATGATGCGACAAACATTTGAATGGAAAACGACTTTATTGCCTTTGTCACATAATTGAGAGATACTTAGCAAGTTATGTTTAAGACCATCTACCAGATAAACATTATTAATAGCATGTGAAGGTGATAGGATATATCGCACACCTATGCAAAGATAAATTTCCCTAAACACAAATGAATGTAGTAATAGGGGTCGAACACAAGGAGACGGGAATTTCGCTATGAAATGCTATGAAAAGACTACTATCAAAGTCGGTTTGATGGGTTAGTTTGGTTTGATGTTTAGGAAAATATGATGTAAATTCAATAATATTAAAATAGTCTAGGGGAGTCGGGTCACTCATGCAAATACGTAAATGCTCATGTTAAACATAGGAATTCTTAACATTGTTAATTGTTTAAGCTAAAGACACCCATCTCTTGATATTAGTGTCAACCTTAGGTCGAGTCCTAGAGAACTTTCATTATAACTAGAGTCGTCCTACTACACATGATTAGTCTAATCCGATTCCGTGCCTCTCAACTTATAGAATGAATTAACAAATTTAATTAATGAAATTGGCCAAATAACAAAGATTAACAAAACAATACAAGCATGTGATAGAAACAATTTATCAATATTAGTTCATCCTTATTTTAACATTTACAAGTTACTAATAATGCATGGCTTCCTTAATCCCTAGACAAATGAAACTACTCACTCATGTTGATAATTAAACTAATAGTATTTGATATAATAAGCATGGTGATTATGAAGTTATAAAGGAAAACAACTTGTTAATAAAATGTGTTACACTAAGTGAATGAAAACTAACAATTCTAATGTAGATAACAATGAAACTATGATTAACTAAATGTTACGATTAACTGAATGATTTGTAATGTAAATGACGGAAGTGAATACTAACATAAAACTAGAATTAGGATTACTGCAATAGAGAAATATAACTCGGAAATGAAGAACGAATAACCCAAATGCTTGAATGGAAAGATTGAATTACAACTTTGAAATGTAACCAAGTGTTTGAACAAAGTAATAACTAAATGTTTAACTAATTATGAAACTAAGAAAAACTTGTGTGCTTAAGCTAAGGGAGATATGATGAAAAGATATGAGAAAAGGATGTATAAGATGTGTGAAAAGATATCCCTAAGTGTCGAAGTCTCTCTCCTTTATATAGGGAGAGGGACTTGAAACGCTTGTGTTCACATAAGCCAAACCCCGATCGGGGCCTGGGAACCTCGATCGGGGTTTCCTTTATCCGGGTGCATTTGCTTAAATGCTCCATTTAATGCTTAAGGAATCCTAAGCTATGCCTTTAAGCACCTTAATTTTCCGGTTAATTGCATAGTTTTGGGATTCCTTTAGCATCCAAAGGAGCATCCTATGTTTGAGTTGTGGGCTCCTTGCTTTGGGCTTCATTTTTTGTTTCTCATTTGCATTTCAATCCATTTCACAAATCTTCATGCTTGGCTTGTCATTCTCCTTTCATGGTCCATTTTGCTTCCATTAGCTTGTTGGACTTTAGTGCTTGCTAATTGTGTTAGAAAAAAGCCTCTAAATGCTTAGATTCCTACAAAACATAGCATAAACGAGCAATGCACCTCGAACACGTAATTAGCTCACAAATATACTAAACAAAGTATAATAATCATGTAAAATCGAGCTAAATTAGGGAGTAAAATCATATAAAAACCAGACATATCAGAAGGAGATATGCCAATTTTACCTACACCGATTATCTTGCCCTTCTTGTTGTCTCCAAAAGTGACTTTGCCACCGTCGAAAGGCTCTAGTGAAAGAAAAAAATTCTTATTTTCGGTCATGTGTCTCGAACAACCACTGTCGAGATACCATTGATTATTTTCTTTCACTATTATCTGCAAGGGAATCAAATACAACTTATAGGTACCTACGCTAAGTTGGGTCCTTTATGGTTAATAACTCTATAAATTTGATCCTTCCTAACCCATACCTGTTTTACAATTCTTTTGGTCTTAACATAGGGTTGTCTAAATTTGTTATAGTACATTCTAGGTTTCCTATTGTGACACACATTAGGTTTGAATGACTGCTTTTGATTCACCTTCGTTTTGAATGATGAAGATTTTGATGTGTAATCGAAAGCCATGTCATAGAACCATCTGAACTCATTGTTTCTAAATTCTTCACGTTCAGGTTCAGGTTCGGACACATCAACACATCAACACTAGACACGTCATGTTCTTTAACAAAATCAGTTTGATTTCTGTTATCATTGACATATGTAACACAATTCTCTTTAACAAGACCATTGTGACCACAATAATTACAAATCAGATATTCTGAAAGATTGAAATATTTCCTTCTTCTGAAGTCACGGTCAAAAGGAGTGGATTTGCGCTTATCATGGTCTCTTCGACTATAACATTCATGTCCTAGACCCATCTTCATGTTATTGTTAGACTGTTCGGTAAGGAAGTTTAAGACTTTCTGACTTCCTTCCCATTTATCATGAACTTTTCGTGCATGTAAGAGCAATTCCTTCAAAGACTGAATTTCTTTTTCACATATCGAATGGTCTATATTCGAGTCTTTGGAGGGATTGTTCTTTTTAAAATTTTCACGAAAATCATTTAAGCGTTCGATCAAGATAAATTTTTCCTCATTATGTTCATCTTTGGCTTGGGAGAATTTAGCCTCTATAACTTTCAATTTCTGAGAAAGAAAAGAGTTTTCCTTCTTGTGAACAATGATAGCAACTTCCTTTGCCTTAGTTTCAGATTTTAAAAGCTCATTGACTTTCTTCAATTCTAAAGTTATAGCTTCATTAGCTATAACGTTGGCTTCAAGATGCTTAATGTTGAGCTTTAACTCTGAGATTATAGCTTCATTAGTTATAACTTTAGGCTCAAGAGCCTCTTTCTAAACATTTGTCATGTCTGATGTTGTAGCTGGAGTAGCCATAACTTTAGATTTGAGCTTTTTAGCTTTGTCCTTCAGAAGTTGGTTTTCCTCAGCAATGTCAAGAATTTATTCCTTAAGATCTTTTAATTCAAGACTTTGTTCATGACAATGGTCTAGGGTTTCTTCAAAATACTTAATTAAAGACTTCTTAGACAATTTCTTAACTTGCTTTTTAAGTTCAAGATGACTAACCTCTTCATCATCTTCTGAATCTGATTCTAAATCTGAATTCCTGACAAGGCACATCTCAGATTCACTCTCGTTGTCGTTCTCAGAAATTAGGTCAAGACTAACGTTGCTCAGACATAGGTTGGCAACTTCTTCTTCCTCTGACTTGTCGTCTTCTGTGTCGAGATCTCCCCAGCAATAAGCCATCATGACTTGCTTGAATTGTAACACCCGCAAATGTACCCTATTTTTATAGTAAAAATATTTTACGGATACTTTTCAGCGAAATTTAGTTTTAGTCGTAAATTAAATTTTCCGTGTCTAATTTAGAATTTCCAAGTTCGTATTTGGACTTTACGCGAGATTTCAAGTAAATTACGTCTTAAGACGTTATTGACTTTTTCCTTGACTTTTTCCACTTACTCCTTCATATACTCCCTCATAACCTAACTCCCTCACAACTCAAACTTCTTCTTCCTCACCAATTAATCCCCAAAAACCTAGCCTCCATATTTGATCCATCTTAGAATCGTCGCTACTCATTCAATTCTCGCTCAAATTCACCTAGGTTCGTCTCATTCTTTCCCTCTCATCGTCCTCTATCCGTATTGGTAATAAAATTACCGTCTTTCTCGCTTTTCAATTTATCCGTCTTTCTTAAAGGTGAATTATATTCATCTTTTATTATCTAATTGTAGGTGGTGACCTCCAAGACCCCGACAAAGACTACTTCTTGATAGAAGAAGATATCGACGCGGAGTGAAGACGCAAAAAGGTAACGGTGAAGGGTTACTCGATATCATTTACGTGTTTTTATGTGTTTTCTATGTTAGAAATCGTACTTAGAATATGATTAGTAATCTTAGGAATTGTGTTGTTGATGATGGTTGTTGTTAGTTGATAATTGGTATGAGAATTTATGGGTTGTGATGATAAATGAGGATTTTTGTTTGTTGATAACATGTTGGAGTTTGATCGTGCCTGAGTCCATCGAAGGACGCTGGCAGCGTCGCGGGACGCAAGAAGCGTCGCGGGACGCTGGCAGCGTCGTCCGGCACTGGCAGCGTTTCTCGCTGCCAGTTTTTCCCAAAGTCGACTGCAGTTTTCCTGCACTGACCTCTTTTCGTAAAATGATCATATCCCTTTCGTTACTTGCTTTTTTTGGGCTTGTGACCCACCGTTGGAACCGTAAGAGGATAAGCTATCACCTCCACTTGGAATTTCTGCATTTGAATGTTTAGAACTCTAGTTACGACCGTTTGAAGTGGACCTTTGTTTTAGTTGGTTTCCAAACACGTTGTTTTGGAGAGGGGATCTATGTTTCTTATTTATTATGCTTCATAAACTTGTTCTAATGCTTATGTATCATGTATTGATTCATTTTTATCATAGTTAAATTTATATAATTTCCTATTCTCATGTTTTGTGACGGTTTTTGGTATGTCCCACTTTGAGTCGGTTTTCCAAATGTTACGGTTTGAGCACTAATTTTCTATGTGCTTTTACTCTCATTCCCTTGGCTACCTCCACGTTCGTAAGGCTGGAATGTCGGAATGGGGAGTGTATCCTTACTGCTTAATTGCATGTGTTAGTGGGCATATGACGACGTTGTTGGGAGGCGAACGCCTTGCGTTGATCGACCCGGCCGTCAAATGTTGTATACTTGCGAGGTGGTGTCATATGCATGTAGCGTACCGCTTGTTATGATGCTTGTGCTCTTTTCCGCCTCTTTTGTGAATGTCGATCGAATTTGGGGTACTCGGCGTCCAGGACTGACCGAGTCTTGGATGCGAAACGTTTATCGCATGTCGAATCGGAAAATGTGATTCCGAGAGTCTGGCCAGGTTTAGACTAGGACCAGATATTTATATCGTCGTTCTACCAGGAGGAAATTAGTCTACATATACAAAATGAATTGAATCGTGTATGCGTTCAGGGAAATGTTTATCCCGTGGATGCGATTTTAATCATACTTGCCATGTACACGGTGCTAGTGCGTGTCATTTACCGTGAGAGATGTCGTCAATGTATTGGTATGTTTGGATGGATGATTATATGATTGATTATGCATGATCTTTGGATGACTTGGCATGGTTTGTTTGTCGAGTCTCAATCTTATCAAACTTATGCCGCTAACGGTGAGATGCAAGCCCTAGTGTGAGTGTATGGTTGCCTAAGAGTGTCGTCCCCGAGTCTTTGAATCGTATGATGGTTACGGATTTGTACTTCATGTGTCGATATCCTTATATATTGAATTGCCTATTTATCCTTCTCGTATTTCACATGTATATCTATATATGCATGCTTCTACTTTTGTATTTCCGTTTATGTACGTTTAATGTGATATGGCTGAGAGAACCCGGAGTTACTCCCCACGGGTTGTGGCGTTCATGTTTTTCATGGATGAACAGGTTGCTTGCATGGATGGCTTTTTGCTTGTGGTATTTTGGGTTCGGGTGTGAGCTAGCGGGCGTTGACCTGGATGATTCACCCCTAGACGTTCATTAGCTAGATGCTAAATAACTTTGTCTTTTGTTAACATTTTGAGAGACTACGTGCAGCAGGAGGTCACCCAAGGGGCCTTGATGATCAAGCCACAAACAAGACAAGCCTGACCCCAAGATCCCCTCAGATGGAAGCTCGAGTCACAAGGTCCAAACAACAAGCCATGACAGGCCAAACTCAAGTCAGGCCAAGCCTAGACATTGAGGAAGATAGTCCAGAGCTCAGCAAGCCATGTCAAGCCCCAACTCAGTCCACATTTCCCATACAAGACAGAAACAATGCCATCCAGAACCAGGCAGACCCATCAGCAAACCCTGCACCAAGGAGGTACACTAGGGCATCTTAACCACCCCCACCATGGCCTACCATCAAGCCAACCCCCTAAGCTACAAGTTTGCCCAGGATAACCCCTCTTGAAGTCTAGGAAAAACACAAGTAACAAGCACCCCAAGCTAGAGTCCAGTAAACATTAAAACAGAGAAGGTACAAGTCAGATTGTGGCTTCCTTTTGCTTAAGTCAACTTGTCCTCGTCCAAGGCAGGTCTTATCTAAGTTCTAATAAGATTAGAGAGTCCCAAGAAGCAGCAACACATCCAGGCAAAGCAACAAGACAACAAGAACAACAGATTTCTATTTCAGGAAAACACCAAAACTGCTTTATTTGCTTTTTGTTCAGTCTGTTCTTTGTGTCTTATGTCTGTACTTTATAGTTGTTGAGCTCGTCCTATTGTAAGGCTCTTAATTAGTGTCAGTTGTAGTATTTTAGATCCTAAGCTGGCCCTTGGATGATCTATACATCCAATGGTTCACAAGATATCAGCCTCCCTATATAAGGAGGTCTTTGTATGTTGTTGATAGGCAGACTTTTATGAATGAATTAACTTTGAGAAATCCCTCAAATCTATCAAACTTGTGCTAAGAGCTGTAGTTTGAACCAAGCCTGATACATCTTCAAGGTGTTTGATTAGTGTCTTGTCTTGTGAGTCAAGTTATATCTATGCCTTGTTGTGGTTAACTTGCTTGCTGTTTGAGTCTAGTCTAGGGTGTTTGTGCTTTGCTGTAACACTTTAAACCTGTCTCAAAACTAGTCTTTGAGTCCCTTCTCTTGTGCCTTGCTGTAGGGGGGGTTCTCTAAGTCATATCCCTTGAACTTTAGTTAATATAAACCAATCTCTCTAAAACAGCCTTCAGTTCTACTTGAGTTGTTTTCAGTTTAAGTGAACCTAGTCTAGCATTCATCAAAACTTGTAAACCTTAGTAGTTTACACTCCAAATTGGTTATCAGAGCTTTGGTTGAGAGTCTTAGTGAGTTCATTTCCCTAACTACATTTAAAAACACAAAAATAGCCCAATGAGTGAAGAGAGACTGGCAGGAGTAGAAGCAAAGATGGAGGACCTGGCTGGGATTGTAACCACCCTAACCAGAGCCTTGGAGCAGGTAATAGGCAACCAGTTGTTTGCTGGAGGAAGAGGCAGAGGACGTGGAAGAGGCCAAGGAGGAGGCAGAGGAAGGCCACCTGATGATGAAGAGTATCCAGACTCAGATGACTCAACAAGGAGCAGGGCTTCCATTCACAGGCACATAGACAAGCATCTTAAGGTAGACATCCCCGAGTTTTCTGGTAGTCTTAATCCTGATGATTTGTTAGAATGGTTAAGAGAAGTAGAAAGGATCTTTGAGTACAAAGGATATAATGATTCTAAGTCTTTTAAAGTAGCCATCCTTAAACTGAAAGGGTATGCTACCCTTTGGTATGAAACCATGAAAGGGTTAAGGGCTAGGGAAGGGAAAGAACCCATCAAGTCTTGGACTTAACTGAAAAAGAAACTGCTAGACAAGTTTGTTGCTAAGGATTACACCCAGGATCTGTTTATCAAATTGACTAAGTTGAAACAAGGAGACAAACCTGTTGAATCTTATCTGAGAGAGTTTGAACAACTCACCTTGCAGTGTGATATAAATGAGAAACCTGAGCAAAGGATTGCTAGGTACTTAGAGGGTCTAGATAAGAACATTGCTAACAAGGTTAGGATGCAACCTCTGTGGTCATTTGATGATGTTGTCAACTTATCTCTGAGAATTGAAACGATAGGGAAGACTAAGCCTGTTACACCAAAACCTGTTAGGCCTTTTCAAACCAGACCTTATAGTGGGTTGAGAACCATGGATACCCCTAAGACAGCACCCCCACCTACCTTAGACAAGGGAAAGGGCATCATGGGTCAAAATCCAAGCACTTCATTGACTGAGAACAGAATTAGGTGCTTCCAATGTCAAGGCTATGGACATTTCAGGAAGGATTGCCCTTCTAAGAAGACCTTAACTATAATGGAGGTTGAGGCTTGGGAGAAAGAAGGTCTAGTTGAGTATGAAAGGGATGAGCCTGAGGTTGAAGAAGTGGTGAGTGAGGAAGAAGAGTCTAGTCAGGAGGCAATAGTGGCACTCCCTGACACAGGCCACAGCTTAGTCCTATGGAGAGTAATGCATTCACAACAGATCCCTTTGGAGGAGGATCAAAGGTCCCTCATTTTCAGGAGCAGATGTACCATACAAGGGAGGGTTTGTAACCTTATTATAGATGGAGGTAGTTGTACCAATGTGGCTTCTGTTACTATGGTTGATAAGCTGAAGTTGAGCACTCAAGATCACCCGCACCCCTATAAGTTGAGATGGCTGAGTAAGGGAGCAGAGGTTAAGGTGGATAAGCAATGCATGGTCCCTTTCTCCATTGGCAGTGTGTAAAAGGATGAAGTATTGTGTGATGTGGTTCCAATGGATGCCTGTCACTTGCTATTAGGAAGGCCATGGGAGTTTGATAAAAGCTCCATACACCAAGGAAGAAGCAACACCTATTCCTTCAAGCATGGGAGCAGGAAGGTGACATTAGCCCCCTTGCCACCACATCAGAAGAGCTATGGGAGTCCTAGTATGGCTGAAGATTTTAGTGGAGTCTTGTTTCTATTTGAATCAGCAATGGTCAAAGAATGTACTACAGAGCAACCTATATTGATGCTGCTATCAAAGGAAGTTCAGGAAGGGGAGTCTAAGGTAATCCCTGCAGAAGTTAAGCCCCTCATTGATCAGTTCAAGGAAGTGTTCCCAGAGGAACTTCCTGATGGCTTACCCCCTTTAAGAGAAATTGAACACCAGATAGACCTTGTGCCAGGGTCTGTACTACCTAATAGACCAGCCTATAGATGTGATCATAAGGCTACACAAGAGCTGCAGAAGCAAGTTGGAGAGTTGATGAGTAAAGGGTTTGTAAGGGAGTCATTAAGTCCTTGTGTTGTGCCTGCATTGTTGGTTCCTAAGAAGGATAGGACTTGGAGGATGTGCATAGATAGCAGGGCTATCAATAACATCACAGTCAAGTACAGGTTCCCTATACCTAGACTTGATGACATGTTGGATGAGCTGAGTGGTTCAAGGTTCTTTTCTCAGATTGATTTGAGGCAAGGTTACCATCAATTGAGGATCAGGGAAGGAGATGAGTGGAAGACAGCCTTCAAAACAAAGCATGGCCTTTATGAGTGGCTTGTCATGCCCTTTGGCCTGTCAAATGCCCCAAGTACCTTCATGAGATTGATGACAGAAGTGCTTAGGCCTTGCCTAGGGAGATTTGTGGTGGTATACTTTGATGACATTCTCATCTACTGCAAGAGCAAGGATGATCATTTGAGGCATCTTGAGGCTGTGTTTGAAATACTTAAGGAGAGTAAGCTCTTTGGAAAGCTTGATAAATGCACCTTTATGACTGAGGAGGTCAAGTTTCTAGGATATGTGGTGTCTGGTAGAGGCATTTCAGTGGATCAAGACAAGATCAGTGCAGTTCAGTCTTGGCATATTCCTAGGAATATCACAGAAGTAAGAGGATTCCATGGCTTAGCATCCTTCTACAGAAGATTCATTAAGAATTTCAGCACCATTGCAGCACCCCTCACTGAATGCATGAAGAAGGGAGAGTTCACTTGGACTGAGAATGCTTTGCAGGCTTTCAAACACATGAAGAAACTCTTGTGCAGTGCACCTATCCTCAGGTTGCAAGACTTTAACAGCCTATTTGAGCTGTCCTTATCCAAGAGAAGAAACATGTAGCTTACTTCAGTGAGAAGCTAAGTGGAGCTAAGCTGAGCTATTCTACATATGACAAAGAGTTCTATGCTCTTGTCAGAGCTCTGAGGCATTGGAGTCATTACCTAAAGCCCAAGCCTTTTGTCTTACACTCTGATCAGGAGGCATTGAAGTACATAGGAGGACAGCATAAGCTCAGTCATAGGCATGCTAAGTGGGTGGAGTTCCTCCAGTCATTCACCTTTTCTAGCAAATACAAAGAGGGCAAACAAAATGTGGTGGCTGATGCATTGTCTAGGAGGTACACTCTGCTATCAACCATGGAGCAAAGGGTTCTTGGCTTTGAGTTCATGAAGGACATGTATCAAGAAGATCCAGACTTTGCAGAAGATTGGATAGCACAGAAAGAGGGTACAAAGACCATTGATTCACCCTATACTCTACAAAATGGATTCCTGTTCAAGGGAAACAAGCTCTGTGTTCCCTGAGGGTCTTATAGGAGTCTATTGATCAAGGAAGTGCATGGAAGTGGCCTTGGAGGATACTTTGGGGTTCAGAAAACTGTGGACATATTGCAGGATCAATTCTACTGGCCTAAGATGATTGGAGAGGTCCAAATAGTGCTCAGAAGGTGTGGAGTTTGTCAAAAGGCCAAGAGTTCATTTCAAGCAGGGCCTTACACCCCCCTACCTGTCCCATGTAGGCCTTGGGAAGATGTAAGCATGGATTTCATAGTAGCATTGCCTAGGACAACAAGAGGAAAAGATTCTATCATGGTGGTTGTGGATAGGTTCAGCAAGATGGCACATTTCATTGCTTGTAAGAAAACTGAGGATGCTGTAAGTGTAGCAGAGCTATACCTTGATGAGGTGGTGAGGTTACATGGAGTTCCAAGAACTATTGTATCTGACAGAGACACAAAGTTTATGAGTCATTTCTGGAGGACATTGTGGAAGCTGTTTAACACTAGGTTGTTGTTTAGTACCTCCCATCATCCTCAAACAGATGGACAAACTAAGGTGACCAACAAGACCTTGGGAAGGATCTTGAGGTGTATAGTCAGTAGATCCCTCAAGGATTGGGACTTAAAGCTAGCTCAAGCAGAGTTCTCTTTCAATAGAGCTTCATCAGCAGCCACAGGCCACTCCCCCTTTGAAGTGGTCTATGGTACTAACCCCTTAATGCCTTTGAATTTGTCTAATGTGTGCAGGTCAGAGATCCACTGTGATGCCAAGAAAAGGGTGGAACAAATGCTAAAACTCCATGAATCAGTCAGAAAACAAATTGAGAAGACCAATGATCTATACAAAAAGAATGTCAAGGTTCCTAAGATCAAGAAAGACTTTGCACCAGGAGATTTAGTATGGATCAACCTAAGGAAAGAAAGGTTCCCTTCCAAGAGAAAGAATAAGCTAGAGCCAAGAGCAGATGGTCCTTTTCAAGTCATAGAGAAGATAGGTCCTAATGCCTACAGAATTGATCTACCAGGAGAGTATGCAGTGCATGGAACATTCAATGTTGGAGATCGTAGTCCCTTTTATGAAGACTCTGAGGGGGAGGAAGACACAGGCTTGAGGTCAAGCCATTTTCAACCTGGGGAGGCTGCAGCAGAAGCTCACCCAAGGGGCCTTGATGATCAAGCCACAAACAAGACAAGCCTGACCCCAAGATCCCCTCAGATGGAAGCTCGAGTCACAAGGTCCAAACAACAAGCCATGACAGGCCAAACTCAAGCCAGGCCAAGCCAAGACATTGAGGAAGATAGTCCAGGGCTCAGCAAGCCATGTCAAGCCCTAACTCAGTCCACATTTCCCACACAAGAGAGAAACAATGCCATCCAGAACCAGGCAGACCCATCAGCAAACCCTGCACCAAGGAGGTACACCAGGGCATCTCAACCACCCCCACCATGGCCTACCATCAAGCCAACCCCCTAAGCTACAAGTTTGCCCAGGATAACCCCTCTTGAAGTCTAGCAAAAACACAAGTAACAAGCACCCCAAGCTAGAGTCCAGTAAACATTAAAACAGAGAAGGTACAAGTCAGATTGTGGCTTCCTTTTGCTTAAGTCAACTTGTCCTCGTCCAAGGCAGGTCTTATCTAAGTTCTAATAAGAGTAGAGAGTCCCAAGGAGCAGCAACACATCCAGGCAAAGCAACAAGACAACAAGAACAACAGATTTCTATTTCAGGAAAACTCCAAAACTGCTTTATTTGCTTTTTGTTCAGTCTGTTCTTTGTGTCTTGTGTCTGTACTTTATAGTTGTTGAGCTCGTCCTATTGTAATGCTCTTAATTAGTGTCAGTTGTAGTAGTTTAGATCCTAAGCTGGCCCTTGGATGATCTATACATCCAATGGTTCACAAGATATCAGCCTCCCTATATAAGGAGGTCTTTGTATGTTGTTGAAAGGCAGACTTTTATGAATGAATTAACTTTGAGAAATCCCTCAAATCTATCAAACTTGTGCTAAGAGCTGTAGTTTGAACCAAGCCTGATACATCTTCAAGGTGTTTGATCAGTGTCTTGTCTTGTGAGTCAAGTTATATCTGTGCCTTGCTGTGGTTAACTTGCTTGCTGTTTGAGTCTAGTCTAGGGTGTTTGTGCTTTGCTGTAACACTTTAAACCTGTCTCAAAACTAGTCTTTGAGTCCCTTCTCTTGTGCCTTGCTGTAGGGTAGTTTCTCTAAGTCATATCCCTTGAACTTTAGTTAATATAAACCAATCTCTCTAAAACAGCCTCCTTTTCTACTTGAGTTGTTTTCAGTTTAAGTGAACCTAGTCTAGCATTCATCAAAACTTGTAAACCTTAGTAGTTTAAACTCCACTACGTCTCTTGTAGTATTTTATATTTGGTTTGTAATTATTGACATTCCTCGTATTTCTATCTCGCATGTATAAAGGTTTTTAAAATACCGTATTTTCCGCTTTATAAATCACATGCTTGTTATGTTTTATTTCCGCATTCACGAGGGTTGTCACAGTTGGTATCAGAGCTTTATCGCTCCCGACGCACATATGTGAAACCTAGACTTAAACTACTTGACCTTGAAATAATAAACGAGAGATGGGTAGAAGTTAAGGACTTTACTTGGTAGTCTATTTGTTTATGCTAATTGATAGGATTAACTTAATTTGTTTTTGTTTCTTATGAAGATGGTTAGACCTCGAGTAGTAGAGAATGTTATACTATAAGCTCTTACTCAAGTGTTGAAAAATCAATAAGATGCGGCTATTGCTCAAGCCAACCAAGTTCCCCCTCGTAGAGAAGATAACCACCAAGGAGGCTACGCTTGGGTGGCTAGTCAAATAGCTAGAAGCAAGATTATATATCGGAATGGTTCCGAGAAATGAAGAAACAATTTGATCTATACCAAGTCCGCGAAGAGGACAAGGTAAGGATTGCAAAGCACTTCCTTGTAAGGGAGGCCGATAATTGGTGGGCTATTACTAGTGCCACCGCTACTCTTGAAGATGATTTCAATTGGGCTTGTTTCAAAGCTCTAGTGGAAGGCCGATTTTATCCCAAGGAGTTAAAGCAACAAAGGCTCAAGGAGTTTATTGACTTCAAGCAAGGTAACTTGTCGGCACAAGACTTCACTACGGAGTTCAACAAGCTTGCTCATTTTTCTCCGAGGCTTATCAAAGATGATGAGGACCGAGCTTTCTACTACCGCAACAAGCTTAGTGCTTTACTTCAAAGTAAAGTGAGGAGGAATACTACTTCCTTTGGGGATTTATATGATGATGCTCTATGGGCCGAGACCTCAATGAAGGCCATCAAGGATGAAGCTATGATGAATAATCCCTCTCCTTCTTTCACTCCTAGGCCAAATGACTATGGGAAGAGACCGTTTACTCCGTCTTCCTCCAACTCTTATGCCAACAAGAGGAGATTCAATCCTCCCCCAAATGCAAATGCAAGAGCTCCCGCTCCTTTCATTCCCCGAGCTACTTCTAACATGGCTCATAAGCCATATGCTCCTCCTCAAGCTCAAGGTCGCTTTTGCAACCGTTGTAAACTTCCACGCCATCCCGGTGTAGCATGTTTCAACCGACCTTATGTTTGCTTCTTTTGCCAAAAGGGTGGTCACCATTATGAGGATTGCCCCGATCGTAAGTTGCCCCCTCCAATTGCCAAGCCTAAGGGTTCTATCTTTGTTATGAGCCGAGCCGAAGCCGCTGCTCATCCAGAGATAATTACAGGTATGTTCTAAATCTTAGAGCAACCGTGTCTTATTCTATTTGATACTGGTGCTTCTATGTCCTTTGTGTCTTCGACTTATGCTAATAAATTATTTATCAAGCCTACTTCTAGTGAGGATACTCCCATATCCTTACCATCTGGAGAAATTATCTCTTGTTCTACTCTATATCCTAATGTCCTAATATCTATTGCGGGTTCTATCTTCCCCGCTAATCTCCTTAAGTTTCCTCTAGGAGAGTTCGATATAATTCTAGGTATTGATTGGTTAGCATTGTATCATGCTAGGTTCGAGTGTCGAGACCAAAAGATTTATTTAAAGAGTCCTTTAGGAGTTAGAATAACCTATAAGGGATCTCATCCCCGAAAAGGTGTGTCTTTGATTTCCGCAATGAAATTGGTGAGTATGGTAAGAAAGGGTCACCAAGCATACTTGTGTATTGTGACTTCTTCAATTACCTCTTTGCCAAATATTGAAGATGTGCCTATAGTTCGTGAATTTGTTGATGTATTCCCTGAAGACTTGCCCGGGATTCCTCCCGAGCGTGATGTTGAGTTTTCTATTGATCTTGTACCTGGTTCCGGACCTATAGCCAAAGCTCCTTACCGTATGGCTCCAACCGAGTTGTTAGAATTAAGGAAGCAACTTGATGATATGATTGAGAAAGGTTTCATTCGACCAAGTGCCTCGCCTTGGGGTGCTCCTGTTCTTTTTGTGAAGAAGAAAGATGGTTCTATGAGACTTTGTATTGATTACCGTGAGTTGAACCGAATTACCATCAAGAATAGGTATCCTTTGCCGAGAATTGAAGATTTGTTTGATCAACTAAAGGGTGCTTCTACTTTTTCCAAGATCGATTTGAGATCCGGTTATCACCAAATTCCTGTTCGTGATACCGATATTCCGAAGACCGCTTTTAGTACAAGGTATGGTCATTATGAGTTCAAGGTGATGCCATTTGGATTGACAAATGCTCCCGCTATTTTTATGGATCAAATGAACCGCACTTTTAGTGAGTACCTTGACAAGTGTGTGGTGGTGTTCATTGACGACATCCTTATTTTCTCCAAGACCGAAGAAGAGCATGCTATTCATCTAAGAACTATTTTGGGTGTTCTTCGTCGTCAGAAGTGGTTTGCCAAATTCTCCAAGTGCGAATTTTGGTTACCTAAGGTGTCCTTTCTTGGGCATTTAGTTTCTAAAGAAGGTGTAATGGTGGATCCTTCTAAAATTGAGGCCGTTGTTGATTGGAAGAGTCCGACCGATGTAAGAGAAGTCCAATGTTTTCTTGGTTTAGCTGTTTATTACCGTAGATTTGTCAAGGATTTCTCCAAGCTTGCTAGACCAATGACCCAATTGTTGAAGAAAGAAACCAAGTTTCTATGGAATGAAGCTTGTGAAGCCACTTTTAAAGAGTTAAAGAAAAGGTTGACTACCGCTCCGGTGTTGACTTTACCTGAAGATGGTGTAGACTTTGATGTCTATTGTGACGCTTCCAAGATGAGATTGGGTTGTGTACTTATGCAAAGTAGGAAAGTGGTGGCTTATGCTTCGAGACAGTTGAGAGTTCATGAAGTGAACTATCCTACTCATGATTTGGAATTGGCCGCCGTTGTTCATGCTTTGAAAGTATGGAGACACTACCTTATTGGTGTTCATTGTCGTATATTCACCGATCACAAAAGTTTGAAGTACATATTTACTCAAAAGGAGTTGAATATGAGACAAAGAAAATGGTTGGAATTGGTGAATGATTATGATTTTGAGTTGTTGTACCATGAAGGGAAGGCTAATGTGGTTGCCGATGCTCTTAGTAGGAAATCTTCTCATTCCTTGAATGCTATGTCGGTATTACCCGTTGATCTTTGTATTGAGTTTCGAAAGTTGAAGTTGGAATTCGTGGATCGTGAATTTGATTATGTTGGTGCTATGACTGCCGAACCTGTTTTTCTCCGTGAGATCCGCGAAAGCCAAATTGATGATCTTACCTACAAGTCTATTCAAGCCAAGCTCCTTGAAGGTAAAGCTAAAGATTTCAAGTTTGATGATAAAGGTGTTCTTCGTTTCCATGGTCGTTTGTATGTGCCTAATGCTCTTGATTTGAGAAAGCGAGTTCTTGATGAAGCTCACCTTTCCCCTTATTCTATTCACCCCGGAGGTGATAAGATGTATAAAGATTTGAAGCTACAATTTTGGTGGCCGAATTTGAAAGGCGATGTTATGTCTTATGTTAGAAGATGTCTTACTTGCCAACAAGTGAAAATTGAACACAAGAGGCCCGGTGGATTGCTACAACTGTTGGATATTCCACTATGGAAGTGGGAATTTATTTCTATGGATTTTGTTATGGCTTTGCCAAGGACCGTTGGAAGTAAAGATGTCGTTTGGGTTGTTGTTGATCGTTTGACAAAGTGTGCTAGATTCATTCTCATCAAAGAGACTTGGAGTTTAGATCGACTAGCGAAAGCCTATGTTGATGAAATTGTTAGATACCATGGTGTTCCCAAGGAGATCATATCCAACCGAGATCCGAGGTTTTGTTCGAGATTTTGGAAGGCTTTACAAGAAGCCATGGGTAGTAATTTGTTAATGAGTACCGCATTTCATGCCGCTACAGATGGTCAGACCGAGAGGACTATTCAGACTTTAGAAGACTTGCTTAGGGCTTGTGCACTCGACTTCCAATCTAGTTGGGAAAAGAGTCTACCGTTGGTGTAGTTTTCTTACAACAATAGTTATCATGCCTCGATCAAGATGGCTCCTTATGAAGCTCTCTACGGAAGAAAATGTCGAAGTCCTATATGTTGGAATTAATTGAGTGATGTTCGTGACTTAGGTTCCGATGTTCTTGTTGAGACCATTGATCATGTGAAGGTCATTCGTGATAGAATGAAAGCCGCTCAAGATCGACAAAAGTCTTATGCCGATATCCGAAGAAGACCTTTAGAATTTGAAGTTGGAGATAAAGTATTCTTGAAAGTATCTCCAATGAAGGGTGTTAAACGGTTTGGTGTTAAGGGTAAATTGAGCCCGAAATACATTGGACCCTTTGATATTGTGAAAAGGATTGGTGCCGTTGCTTACAAGTTGGACTTGCCCCCGAATTTGGCTAAGGTTCATGATGTATTCCATGTTTCTCAATTGAGAAAGTATGTTAGTGATCCAAGCCATGTCTTTCAAGCGGAAATTCCCGAGCTTGAACCGAATTTATCCTTTGAAGAGAAGCCGATCCGCATCCTAGATTGCAAGGATAAGAAGTTGAGAAGTAAGGTGGTTCCTTTAGTGAAAATCTTGTGGAGATGTGCCAATGTTGAAGAAGAGACGTGGGAAACGGAAGCCTCTATGCGTAGTAAATATCCAAGCCTATTCGATTAAGGTATCTTTCTTTCGCTCAAGTTTCGAGGGCGAAACTTTTTAAAAGGTGGGGAGATTGTAACACCCGCAAATGTACCCTATTTTTATAGTAAAAATATTTTACGGATACTTTTCAGCGAAATTTAGTTTTAGTCGTAAATTAAATTTTCCGTGTCTAATTTAGAATTTCCGAGTTCGTATTTGGACTTTACGCGAGATTTCAAGTAAAGTACGTCTTAAGACGTTATTGACTTTTTCCTTGACTTTTTCCACTTACTCCTTCATATACTCCCTCATAACCTAACTCCCTCACAACTCAAACTTCTTCTTCCTCACCAATTAATCCCCAAAAACCTAGCCTCCATATTTGATCCATCTTAGAATCGTCGCTACTCATTCAATTCTCGCTCAAATTCACCTAGGTTCGTCTCATTCTTTCCCTCTCATCGTCCTCTATCCGTATTGGTAATAAAATTACCGTCTTTCTCGCTTTTCAATTTATCCGTCTTTCTCAAAGGTGAATTATATTCATCTTTTATTGTCTAATTGTAGGTGGTGACCTCCAAGACCCCGACAAAGACTACTTCTTGATAGAAGAAGATATCGACGCGGAGTGAAGACGCAAAAAGGTAACGGTGAAGGGTTACTCGATATCATTTACGTGTTTTTATGTGTTTTCTATGTTAGAAATTGTACTTAGAATATGATTAGTAATCTTAGGAATTGTGTTGTTGATGATGGTTGTTGTTAGTTGATAATTGGTATGAGAATTTATGGGTTGTGATGATAAATGAGGATTTTTGTTTGTTGATAACATGTTGGAGTTTGATCGTGCATGAGTCCATCGAAGGACGCTGGCAGCGTCGTCCGGCGCTGGCAGCATTTCTCGATGCCAGTTTTTCCCAAAGTCGACTGCAGTTTTCCTGCAGTGACCCCTTTTCGTAAAATGATCATATCCCTTTCGTTACTTGCTGTTTTTGGGCTTGTGACCCACCGTTGGAACCGTAAGAGGATAAGCTATCACCTCCACTTGAAATTTCTGCATTTGAATGTCTAGAACTCTAGTTACGACCGTTTGAAGTGGACCTTTATTTTAGTTGGTTTCCAAACACGTTGTTTTGGAGAGGGGATCTATGTTTCTTATTTATTATGCTTCAAAAACTTGTTCTAATGCTTGTGTATCATGTATTGATTCATTTTTATCATAGTTAAATTTATATAATTCCCTATTGTCATGTTTTGTGACGGTTTTTGGTATGTCCCATTTTGAGTCGGTTTTACAAATGTTACGGTTTGAGCACTAATTTTCTATGTGCTTTTACTCTCATTCCCTTGGCTACCTCCACGTTCGTAAGGCTGGAATGTCGGAACGGGGAGTGTATCCTTACTGCTTAATTGCATGTGTTAGTGGGCATATGACGACGTTGTTGGGAGGCGAACGCCTTGCGTTGATCGACCCGGCCGTCAAATGTTGTATACTTGCGAGGTGGTGTCATATGCATGTAGCGTACCGCTTGTTATGATGCTTGTACTCTTTTCCGCCTCTTTCGTGAATGTCGACCGAATTTGGGGTACTCGGCGTCTAGGACTGACCGAGTCTTGGATGCGAAACGTTTATCGCATGTCGAATCGGAAAATGTGATTCCGAGAGTCTAGCCAGGTTTAGACTAGGACCGGATATTTATATCGTCGTTCTACCAGGAGGAAATTAGTCTACATATACGAAATGAATTGAATCGTGTATGCGTTCAGGGAAATGTTTATCCCGTGGATGCGATTTTAATCATACTTGCCATGTACACGGTGCTAGTGCGTGTCATTTACCGTGAGAGATGTCGTCAATGTATTGGTAAGTTTGGATGGATGATTATATGATTGATTATGCATGATCTTTGGATGACTTGGCATGGTTTGTTTGTCGAGTCTCAATCTTATCAAACTTGTGCCGCTAACGGTGAGATGCAAGCCCTAGTGTGAGTGTATGATTGCCTAAGAGTGTTGATGCGTGTATTTTATATAGACTTTCTAGTCCATTTATGCACGCATTTCTATGTCATTTAGGTGATATTATATCACCATATGCCCCTATTTGGCTACTTTGTACTTTTATTACTATTTTGTAGGTACAAGCTGCGTAGTAGCAGAAACCGAGCCGAAACAGTCCACTTTGCATGCATTTAGGAGAATGGAAGGAACGGAACAGAAGCTCTTGCATGGGGAAGCGTGAAATCGCTCGCAATCAAGTCCAAAGCCATGTCCAACACTGCTTGATAGGCCAGAAGACCTCGATCGATTATATATTTGGTCGATCGAGGAGAATTGAAGTGAAGAGTTGCTCGATCGAGCTGTCTTGTGCTCGATCGAGTGGTAGCCGCTGAAGAGTTGCTCAATCGAGTAGTATTGTTACTCGATCGACCAATAAACTAGAATAAAGACCTCGATCGAATGGTTCTTTCCCTCGATCGAGTGCAATCTATCACGGGCCTTAAGTCCGTAGCTTAATTAGGGTTTAGAGTCGTGTTATGCACTATATAAGACTCTTATTCGTCGTCAGGATCATTCGGAATCATTAGGATTCAGAACCATTAGGGTTCGGAATCAGCAGACATTAATCTTTCAACATTAGTTTCTGAACCTTTTAATCTTTAGTTTACATTTGGGTTTATCGACGTGGATTGTTCTTTACGCCGGATTTGCTAATATTGTAAACTACTTTCTCTCTTATTCTTAACCTTTGTCTTAATCACTGTTTACTCTACTTAATTGCTGCGTTGTTATTGTTCATGCTGTTTATTTACGATTTTATTATGTCTAATGTCATATGTTCAATCGTTTGTATTATTAGCATCGTTAATAACGTGAGTAGCTAATTCTCTTGTATGTTGGGATGAGGGAAACTGTAGTAGAGGCATGTTAGGATAGATTATTTTAGTTAGTCTTGAATATGAGATTCAGTCTAAGCAATTTAATTGAGGTTTAGTCGAATGAGTGCACGCAGGAGACTGGCTAGGTAGTTAACCCCGACCTGGATCGAAAGATTGGAAGGGAAGGCTTGCTTAGAATTGATAGGTGACTCCTAAGAGGACGAGAGTTAATTAGGAAAATCTCTAGGGTGGTTTGAGACCGAGAGGAGAAAACCATTGCCCTTCTCATTGATAGATTGACTGACTTAGTTGACCCGTAGATGCCGATACTGCAGCGGACCGAATCCTAGCATATTCTCTCTTTATCTGATTTATTCCATATTTATTTCTTCCTTTATTTCTCTTTCCTTTAATCTTATTTAGTTAGTTAAAACCTTTTCAAAACCCCCCAGATTGTTACTTGCAGATTTAAATTACAGTTAGTTAGTTTCCTCCCTGTGGAGATCGACCCTACTTCCGCTATCTTCTTAGTTAGTAGACTTAGGTTTTATTTTTGGTGTATAACGACCACATCAAATTTTGGCGCCGTTGCCGGGGAGGCAATTTAATTTTCTGTTATTTATGTCTGTCTCGTCTTAAGGAATTTCCAATTCCTTAAGACTGTTCTTATCTTTCTCTCTGTAGTTGTGTATGCGCAGGTCCCAAAGGCTCGAGTTAGTGAAAGCAGATTCAAGAGCCCGGAAGAACCTTCTTACGCGGAAAGAGAGGGTTAGATAAGACTGATCAGGAGGAAGACTTGAGTACTCCTGACTCCGTCTTCGACAGTTTTATTTTCATGGAAGATTCGACTGTTGAGACTACCGTGACAGCGAAGATGCCTAACATTGTTAGTCACTCCGAGCTCACCGCTGCGCGTATACCCCAGAATGTGTGGAAGAAGAAGTCAGAAATTACCATAGCTGAGGGTACCTTCGCAAGTCAAAGGCCTGACGATGGCCTTGTCACGGAACTATTTGGTTACTAGCCGGGTTTGCAACCTCGTGCAAATTGTAAAAACAATTTATTGCGTTTTTCATTAGACAATTAGACTACTACGTGATAATCCGTAGCTTAGATAGACAATTTATTTTTCCTGCTAGACTTTGTTTTGGTACTTGTGGGTATCGTTGTGTATCGATCTTGCAGGAGAAAGAAGAGGAAATCAGTTGCTCAACGTTGAAGGCCGTGCAATTCAGAAAGTGCTCGATCGAGTACAATTTCTACTCGATCGAGCGGTAATGCCTGGACAAGTTGCTCGATCGAGTGGAATTTCTACTCGATCGACCCCCACTTTGATGCTGGTTTGGGGAAGCCTTGTCTTGTGAGTTCTTCTGTTTAGTTTTTTTTCCATTCCTTACATATATTTCATTCCTTAGGAACATGAATTAGGTTGTTTTTTTCCCTTTCCCGTATATGCTGTTGTGCTATAGCCAATGAGGACATTGTCTGTTTTGGTTTGGGGAAGTGTTTCACATCCTTTTGCGTCTGCATTTGCATTTGTATTGCATTCACGTTTACAATTCATGTTAATTAGAAAAATTTTGAAAAAATCAAAAATATCACGTTTATTTTTGCATATAGTCGAGTCGGATTGGAGTCTTGTTCGTGATGAAAATTGCACTACAAGTCTATTTTATGCTATTCCTTGCACCATTCTTGACTTACTTAGTAAAATCGAAGTAGTGAACAATTGAATTTTGTCTTGGAATTTAAATTTGACTAATAGACTTGACTCAACATTTTGGCAAACTACTTATATATTCTGAGTTTTAGAGCCTATAACTGGTGACATTTATGACCAGTTCATCTAGGAATGAGAGTAGTTACTCCCCACATCTCGTGTCATTTGCTTGTATATGAATTTTGATTTCTTATTGCCTGCACGCATTGGGTTTGTGGTCGGTATTACGTGTTTTGAGAATATTTGCATCTCCCTTTTCCTCATTTTACCCCATCAACTCCACATAAAGCCATATCTGCTTGTTGCCCTTAACTGCATCCTAAACTGAGCCTACCTTTGCCGAGCTAGTTTAGTAGTCGAGGTATATTATACCATTGTGTCAGTTTTTGGCTCGTTTCATTGATTGGAGTGGGTTTTTTGTGAGAAAAAGAAGAGACGAATTTAATAGTGCCTCGATCGAGTAGATTTGTAGCTCGATCGAGCAGATTGTGTTAGTTGTTGCCTCGATCGAGTGACTTGTTCTGCTTGATCGAGTGGTTTTCCTCGGTCATCCAAGAAAAAGAAAAGAAAAGAAAAGAAAATGGAAAAAATGAAAAAATATATTGAAAAAATAATTGGCTGAAGTTTTGTTGTTTACACCTCCTGCGCTTATTATTATTTGTCGAGGTGTTTTATGGGATTTGTGACGTATATGCCTATATATGTTAAGGCATCGAGCTTAATTTTTGATTGTTGGAAGATGGAACGAGTTTTATTGCGGTCTTGTTAGGAACTAGCTTGGCTATTTACCCTCACATTTCCATTAATTGTTTTGCCCCTTCTTACCAATTAGCCTCACATATCCATATTTTTGCAAATGTTCGGCACGTGATTGTCCTTGAACGGTGGTATGCGTGTGTACGGTGCTTGAATCATCTTTCATGTTAGTTAGCAATGCATGTTGTGTCGGTCGTAGTCTAGGTGAGTGACTATTTTTCTTCTCTCTTTCTTATACATATTTACTTACCATTTGCTTGTTGAGAGAAGAGTGACCCGTGAGAGTCCGAATTTGGTTGAGTCTTGCAAGGTCGAAAGTCTAATTTATTTCCAAGATTGTATAAATTCGTTTACTTTCGTATTAAGCTTTGTAGCGATTGAATGAGTGCATTGAACGGTTTAACATTGACTTGTAGCTAGCTCTGAGACTTACTCCATTCCCCTAGGTTTATTTTGTTCCATATAGTTGCATTTAGTTTGCTTGAGGACAAGCAAAGGTTTAGTTTGGGGAAGTTTGATGCGTGTATTTTATATAGACTTTCTAGTCCATTTATGCACGCATTTCTATGTCATTTAGGTGATATTATATCACCATATGCCCCTATTTGGCTACTTTGTACTTTCATTACTATATTGTAGGTACAAGCTGCATAGTAGCAGAAACCGAGCCAAAACAGTCCACTTTGCATGCATTTAGGAGAATGGAAGGAATGGAACAGAAGCTCTTGCATGGGAAAGCGTGAAACGGCTCGCAATCAAGTCCAAAGCCATGTCCAACACTGCACGATAGGCCAAAAGACCGCGATCGACTATGCCTTTGGTCGATCGAGGAGCGTTAAAGAGAAGAGTTGCTCGATCGAGCTGTCGTGTGCTCGATCGAGTGGTAGCCGCTGAAGAGTTGCTCGATCGAGTAGAATTGTTACTCGATCGAGTGATTTCCTCCAATAAAGACCTCGATCGAGTGGTTCTTTCCCTCGATCGAGTGGAATCTATCACGGGCCTTAAGTCCATAGCTTAATTAGGGTTTAGAGTCGTGTTATGCTTATTTAAGACTCTTATTTTCGTCATTAGGTTATCATGGGGTGATCCCTGATCATCACCACTTAGCTTCTAGTTTCTGAACTCTCTTCTTTCTTTAGTTTACATTCGGGTTTATCAACGTGGATTTGTTTCTTACGCCGGATTGCTAAGATTGTAAACTTCTTTTCTCTCTTTCTTAACCTTTGTTTTAATTAGTGTTTACTTCTCTTAATTACTGCGTTGTTATTGTCTATGCTTGTTAATTACGATTTTATTATGTCTAATATCATATATTCAATCGTCTTTGTTAGCATCGTTAATAACATGAGTAGCTAATTCTCTTGTATGTTGGGATGAGGGAAACTGTAGTAGAGGCATGTTAGGATAGATTATTTTAGTTCGTCTTGAATATGAGAATCAGTCTAAGCAATTTAATTGAGGTTAAGTCGAATGAGTGCACGCAGGAGACTGGCTAGGTAGTTAACCCCGACCTGGATCGAAAGATTGGAAGGGAAGGCTTGCTTAGAATTGATAGGTGACTCCTAAGAGGGCGAATGTTAATTAGGAAAATCCCTAGGGTGGTTTGAGACCGAAAGGAGAAAACCATTGCCCTTCTCATTGATAGATTGACTGACTTAGTTGACCCGTAGATGCTGATATTGCGGTGGACCGAATCCTAGCATATTCTTCTCTTTACCTGATTTACTTCGTATTAATTTCTACTTTTATTTCTCTTCCTTTAATCTCATTTAGTTTAGTTAAAACCTTTTCAAAACCCCCCAGTTTGTTACTGACAGATTTAGATTACAGTTAGTTAGTTTCCTCCCTATGGAGATCGACCCTACTTCCTCTATCTTCTTAGTTAGTAGACTTAGGTTTTATTTTTGGTGTATAACGACCACATCAAGTGTCGTCCCCGAGTCTTTGAATCGTATGATGGTTACGGATTTGTACTTCATGTGTCGATATCCTTATATATTGAATTGCCTATTTATCCTTCTCGTATTTCACATGTATATCTATATATGCATGCTTCTACTTTTGTATTTCCGTTTATGTACGTTTA
>JAIUZE010001738.1:0-11402 GCA_022085475.1 Heliosperma pusillum
CCGTTCGTAAGGCTGGAATGTCGGAACGGAGAGGTATCCTACTGCTTAAATTCATGTGTTAGTGGGCATACGACGACGTTGTTGGGAGTTGAACGCTATGCGTTGATCGACCCGGCCGTCAAATGTTGTGTACTTGCGAGGTGGGGTTATTTGCATGTAGCGTACCGCTTGTTATGAGGCTTGAGCTGTTTTTCCGCCTCTTTCGTGAATTGAGCTACCGAATTTGGGGTACTCGGCATATATTTTATAAGCCCGAGTCTTGGATGCGAAACGTTTATCGCATGTCGAATCGGAAAATGGTTTATTCCGAGATCCTGGCCAGGTTTAGACTAGGACCGGATATTTATTATCGTCGTGCTACCAGGAGGAAATTAGTCTACATATCCGAAATGTAGCATCGTGTATGAGTTCAGGGAAATGCTTTATCCCGTGGATGCCTGTTAATCATACTTGCATGTACACGGTGCTAGTGCGTGTCATTTACTGTGAGAGATGTCGTCTTGAGTCGTCTTTGAATGCGTGATTTCATGATATTGTTCATGGTCATTGCATGATTGGACACCGTCATTGTCTTGGTTCGTGAATGGATGATAATATGTTGGATTTGTGTAATCATCGCATGACTTGACTGGTTTGTCTGTCGAGTCTCCATCTTATCAATCTTATACCGCTAACGGTGAGATGCAAGCCCTAGTGAGCGTATTCGATTGCCTAAGAGTGTCTTTCCCGAGTCTTGAATAGCATGATGGTTCGGATTTGATTTCCACATGATCTGATCATTATATCTCGTATTGCCTATCTATTTTTATCGTAACTCACATGGATATGTATATATATGCATGCTTTACTTTCGTATTACCTTATGTGTACGTTTGATGTGATATGGTTGGGAGAACCCGGAGTTACTCCCCACTGATTGTGGCGTTCATGTTTTTCATGAATGAACAGGTTGCTTGCATGGATGGCTTTTTGCTTTGACTATTTTGGGTTCGGGTGTGAGCTAGCGGGCGTTGTCCCGGGATGAAACACCTCTAGACGTTGTTTAGCTAGTTGCTAAATCTATTTCTAAAATACCCCATCTATTTCGAAAATACCCCATCTATTTCGAAAATACCCCATCTATTTTGTAAGATCACTTTTACATGTTAACCTTTTAGAGAGACTTCGTCTCTTGGTGTGGTATAATTCGTACTTTAGTTTGTAATATATGACACTCCTCGTATTCATTCCTTGCATGTATAAAAGTTTTTTTTTTAAACTTCATATTTCCGCTATATAATTCACATGCTTGTATGTTTTATCTTTCCGCATTCGCGAGGGTTGTCACAAAAACTTAAGGACCCTGGTAGTTATTCCATCCCTTGCACTATAGGCACATATACCATTGATAAGGCCCTTTGCGACCTGGGTGCTAGTGTAAGTGTCATGCCCTTTTCTATGTTTAAAAAACTTAACATGGGTGCTTTGAAATGCACTAATATTACTTTGCAAATGGCGGACCGTTCTCTAAAACAACCTATGGGTGTTTTAGAAGATGTTCCCGTCAAAGTTGGTAAGTTTTTCATTCCCGTTGACTTTCTAGTACTTGACATGGCCGAGGACTCTCAAATCCCAATCATTTTGGGAAGACCCTTTTTGCACACCACTAGTGCGGTTTTTGATGTCAAGAATGGGAAGCTAACATTAGAGATAAGAGATGACAAGGTGACCTTTAATAAAACTTCAACCGTTAAGGGTCCCGTGTTAGAAGAACCTTGTTATGTGCTTAATGTTGATGACTCTTCTGTTGTTTCTTCTATGCCTCGATCCTTACTGACGGATCCGGTGGAGGCACAGGTTAGTGTTGATTCTCTTGCAGGTGATCATACTAAAAGCACTACTGCTAAAAGTGCTAGAAGGGGCTATTCCCGGAAAAGCTTGGCATGGATGGAGAATGTAAAGAACGTTATGATGATGAGCTTGGATGATAGTGAGCTTAAAGATAAAGGATGATTTCAGAAAAAAAAAAGAAGTCTAGCAAGACTTTTAAATTGCGCTTCTCGGGAGGCAACCCGTGTTCCTTTTCTTTTTGCATTTTTATTTTTTTCCCTTTTTAGTTATTAGGATTTATTTTAATTTGCAGATGAAAGAGTTTTTGAAGAATCTATAAAGACCTTCCTTGTCAAGTCCAAAAGACTAGCTTGGGGGAGTCCGCGCTGACTAGTAAGCTTCACTCTCCTTTCATCTTTTTCCCTTTTTACCCTTCTTCCCATTAAGCATCTCGTTGCATATTTAGTCTTTGTGCTCACATTGAGGACAATGTGATGTTTAGCTTGGGGGAGGGATTGCATTTTCCCATTTTGCATTTTAGTTATATTTTTCAAATTTTGAATAAGAAAGAGAAGATTTTAGAGAGAAGATTTTTAAATTTTGAACACAATTGAATGTTTTTCATGCTTTGCTTGCTTGTTTACTATGCTATCATGTTACATTTCCCAAACTTAGAGCTTTCAAAAGATAATGATTCAATATTCATTGAATTGTGCATACATGGGGAAGTCTTGTACACAGTAGGCATGGAATGAATCTATATATGAGTACGCTTGATCTTGACATTTGGCAAGTTACATATATTGTAAGGTAGAACCTCCTTAGGCTGGTACATCTATACCCAGTCTCATCTAGGTGTGTGTAGTTCTCCTTGTGATGTGTGTCATGTCAAAACGCATAAGTATGGTTCTCATTTCATTTCTTTAAGCATTGCATTCATGATTCACTAAGATTTGAAGCCTTTTTCACTTTGAATTACCTCTCAAAATAAGCCCATTCATACAAATGTTTCACAAAATAATAGCTACACATAAAAACTGCCTACCCTTTGAGCTAGTAGCTAGACTATGGTGTATGGGTGCTATTTTGAGAAGATTTGTTCTTATCTGTCAAAGTGAATTGGGAGAACGGAAATGTTCAAGAAGTGATGTTATGTTCAGAAGAAAATGAAAAAAATAAAATAGAAAAAGAAAGAAAAGAAA
This sequence comes from Heliosperma pusillum, assembly GCA_022085475.1. Taxonomy (NCBI): domain Eukaryota; kingdom Viridiplantae; phylum Streptophyta; class Magnoliopsida; order Caryophyllales; family Caryophyllaceae; genus Heliosperma; species Heliosperma pusillum. Next base: position 3,012 of record JAIUZE010001738.1, read on the forward strand.
AAAGAAAAATGGAAAAGAAAGAAATAGAAAAAATGAAAAAATCGGAAAATTGAAAAAGAAATAAAAGAAGAAATAAAAGAAGAAGTTGTGAGTATCTCCTCAGAAATGTCAAGTCAATATTCAGAAGGAGTTTACCTTTGTGTTTCGTGTGTAATAATCGTTTTTCGTCTTCTGGGAAGTTGATCGAAAGTTTGGATTGAGTATTCATTTATTATTGGTCAGTTGCTAGCTCATTCTAACCTTCACATGACCATAACTATTTGTCCACCTTTCACCCATTTCCCAAAGCCTTCTTCTTATTTTTCGGCTTCTTTTATATGTGCATTGTGATCTTTGACCTGTGTTTTGAATTGTTTACCATATTAGACTGCGGACACATTTTCATAAGTCGTAGATAGGTGAGTGTCTCAAAAACATTTACACATAAAGAAATCACCTTTTACATACATTGAGTGTTCGAGTGTGCCGTGAGAGTCCATTTGTCAAAAGATCATGCAAGAGCCGAAATTCTATAGTGAAATTCTTTGTGCTACGCCGTTATGTAAATCTCAGCCATGTTTATGTATCATTCTTGCCCACGCTGTTTTTGGGTTATGATTCATTATGTTTTCAAAGTTTTAAGTTGAGATTTGTTTCCTGATGGTGTAGTAGCCAACGCTTGCAACCTTGTCCTGGTATTGTTTGCTATGTTTGCTTGAGGACAAGCAAAGGTTTAGCTTGTGGGAGTTTGATAAGTGAATATTTGTATGGTTTTAACCCCCAATTTAGCTCGGTTTTGTATGTCGTTTGTGCTTTGTTAATCCACTTTATGAGCTAATATCGTCTTCTAGGCGAATTCCTGTGTTCTAACATATTTTGTAGGGAAAGTGACGTTTCTACGCCCTTTTTCTATATTCCCGAGCATTTGCCTAGAACCGACGACTCGAAGAAGAAAGCTTGACCAAGTGAAAGACATTTCAAGAAGGTTCACTAATTCGAAAGAGAGAAGCAAAGACGGTTTCGTAGTTGTCGGAAGATCAATCATTTAGGCGGAAGAATTCATCGCTTTACATCAAACCCTATCAACAAACCCGATTGTAGAAGTCAAGGGGGATGTTGGAAGTCAAGTCAAAGCAAAGGGAGATGAAGCGTTAGTCAAAAGCTTCCAGAAGACAACTTACCCGATCGGTTAAGTGTGTACCCGATCGGCTATGTGTGCTGCTTCGTGCATTGCGGCTCCTTCATCCTAATTTTGACCTATGTGTTTAATGCCCGACCTCTTCTCCACGAAACCCTAATACTATAAATAGATGCTCTAGCCCTCATATCATATCATCCATCTCCATATACTTCTCTTCTCTTCTCTTCTCTTCATATACTTCTCTTTAGATTAGGAGGAGGGGGAACTAGCCTCCCTTCTCTCATTTTCTTCTTCTTTAGTTTTTAGTTCTTAGTTTATTTCTGTCCCTTAGTTTAGATTAATAAGGATTTCATCCTTGTAATCTCCTTTGTGTGATTCAAGCGTTGCAATTCAAGGATCGTTTATTATATGCAAGGATTTTCTATTATTGTTATCATTGTCGTCATATAGGTATTTCTGTTTTATCCCTTGTTTAATGTTCTTATTGTTTTCCATTTTATTGTTATTCGCTTTACATATTGTCTTAGATTCATTTTAGTACCGTTATAATCGTTGTTTCGTTTCCTAGATTATCAATTAGCGTCGTTATTATCGCCATATAAAAGTCAAAACCAAATAAACATGTCTATCCTAGTTTTCATTGTTAATATCATTTTAGACATAGATATCATCATGAGTGAGTAGTCATCCTTTCTAGGGTGTAGGGTAGCCATGTTAGATTGATTAAAAGATGATAATTGGATAAAGAAATTATGCCTTTAAAACGTTGTGTCTATGCATGTTTGGATTGTAACGATAGTTAACGATTTTTAGCTAAAATCATTTGACTTGTATGGAATTCTTTTCCAAGGTAGATATACAGGAATTGAATAGACAAAGCGTGACGTAGTGGATTAAGACCTAGTAAATCGCACTAAAAGCCTGCTAGACCATCTGATCTATGATTGTAATGAACACACCATTTTTACGAACGCTCAATGAATTATTTGCATATCCCAATTCCAATTTCATCAATATGTCAATCTACATGTGTGAACCTATTTCCCTAGATGCTTCTCATTATTGTTAATTCATCTTTTGCTTTATTGCTTTCATCTTTAATTGCTTTCATTAATTCATCTTTTGCTTTATTGCTTTCATCTTTAATACTTCCTCCGTTCCATTTGGTTGTATACGTTTGCTTTATCACGTATGTCAATGTTCATTTTCTTTTGTTTATATCTTTAGTTACATATTACTAAAAATTATAAAAATTTGATATTAATATTGTACTCGGTAAGACAATTGAAACAAGATCTTACATGACTATCTTTAGTGTTATATATTAGAAGTTGTACTAAAGATTCTTCTCACCTGTGAATAGTGCCCAAAAAGCAAACGTATACAATCAAATGGAACGGAGGAAGTAGCTTTTATTTCATTTTGCATTTATGCTTTTTATTAGTTTAGAATTAAAAACTCCAAAACCCAGAAAATCGATAGATAAAACTTAATTGTGAGACGATTCACAATCCATAGGAAACACCATCTCCCTGAGGATCGACCCCTACTTCCCTAATTACATTAATTTGTTATTAGCCTAGTCTGGATAATTTATCTTTGTATTGGGCTTGCGACAGGCCCGATCAAGTACTCAACAAGTAGCGCTCAAATCAAACACAAAAGGGTAAAACCGACTCAAGAGGGGACATATCAAAACCGTCAGAAAACATGTGGTATAAGCATGTGAGATAACATATATTCTAAACATGAATATTTAATGTTATTACGTAAGTTTATAAGATAAACAAACCATACAAACTATTTCATGTGAAGTCATATGGAAAAGAAATGAGAATAAGCTACAGGGGGTGCCAGCCGGTCAGGAGGACCGGCTGCCGGCTACCCGGCTGGCGCTATAGCATCATCAACCACAACAATAAAATACAGGGGATCCCCAGCCGGTGGGTGTGACCGGCTGCCGGCTACCCGGCTGGGGACGCATGCCAAAAGAGAAAAAGAAGGAAAGATGGGGAATGGGGAGTCTCAGCCGGGTGGCCGGCTGCAGGGTGGTCGGCTGCCGGGTGGCCGGCTGGGAATCGCATGCTAACAAAATTCCAACAAATTCACCAGGTGTTCCCAGCCGGTCGGCTGACCGGCGGCCGGTCGGCCGGCTGGGACTTACGCCTCATCAAATTTCCACGAAACAACAATTTCAGTTCTAACTTGCCCCAGCCGGTCGGCTGACCGGCGGCCGGTCGGCCGGCTGGGACTACAAACACGGGATTTTCAGCATTAACAACAACCAATCCAAATTCCATGATTACTTATCCAATTCCAACAACAATTATCAACAATACATTACCTTTAATGCATCCTAAACATATCCAATCATTTGACAAGGTCAAATAAGGCACCTTAATGGCTCAACTCAAGTTCTAACATGATAAATAAGCGTAATAATATAAAGAATTCATTTTCATATGTTATAATCGTTCGAAAGCTCAAAATAGTAAAACGGACGCCATTTCCTCACACGAACTCCAAATCAGGAAATTCAAAAGCGTAAACCACTTAATTTTTCGACGCCGATCAATCTGTCAAACTTTCATAGCCAGTGGGTTCCGTCCCGTCTTGATACAGACCCGTTTCTGCCGATACGGGTGTCTCTAATTTCATCTTACCAAAACATATCGATACATGTATAACAAAGCACTAATCTTTATCATAATTACTAATTTAAAACACATAAGAAACACATAAATAGGTGATACCGAGTAACCCATCACCGTTACCTCTTTAGCACTCCGAATAAGCAATCTTTAAGCAAGCCCAAGACACAACCGGATTCCTTGTTCCAAATCTTCAAAATTAACCCAAAAACTAACTTTTAACACTATACTAAGGTAAACCGAAATTCTGGAAAATTAGACTTAAAATAAAGTTTAAATATCATTATTTTACTTACATAGAAAGGAAGAGGGCGGAGCGAGGATTCCGGAGCATCAAACGGAATTGAATTCGGATAAGAAATGAAGAAGTTATGCCCGTCTTAAGTTTAGATCTAGAAAATGGGTTTTATAAAAAGTTGATAGAATTGAGGATTTTATGGTATGAAAATGAAGAGGAGGATGAGAGGAGAAGATTGGTATAAAAATCGTCAAGTTTCGTTGAGAGACGGAGAAATGGCATCCGTCTTAAGGTTATAAAGTGATGGAGTTTTAATGATGTTTTTGGTTGTTTTGAGGAAAGAGATGTTGCTGGAAAATGAAGAGGGAGAAGGGTGATTAGTGAGTTTTGTTTTGAGAAAAAGAATGATAGAAGATCCAAATTTCATACCGGGTCGACTCACTTGGATTATCGCGTAGAATCCGATTATGAACTCATAACGGACTGAAATGCGACGATTTCTACCCAACTAAACTAAATTCTATTTATCATTAATTTAAAGCCACGAAATCATAAATTATCGTCTTAAAATATTTTAACCAATAAAAGTAAAAGACGAATTTATAAAATTCACCACTTTAGTAAATTATTCATTATTATAAAATCTGGGGTGTTACAGATAGTCTAGGAGCAACTTATTGGAGTGCTTCTATACTTGAAGCTTGAGGAAAATCATCCCATAATCATTTAAGCTCAAGAATTTCGTCCAAAACCAATATGAGGAAACAAGTTTTCTTCTTATCTTTGTTTTATATAGTTTGCATGCACTAGATCTTGCATAACTAATTAAAGATTTAATTAGTTCATCATTAGAAATATCTAATGAGGGGGGGTTAATGAACCTAAAAATTGGTATCAGAGCATATGGATGTTGCATGCAATCGGTTTTATAATTTTTACGAGTTAAAGTAACTAAATAAAACTAGAAATATGTGTTTTATTAGATAAAGTCACGAAATTTTTATGCATGATATACCTTCTAGTCCTAAAATGGTTTTTGGTCATTTTGATGATTTATGGAAGATTATTGCTTTATTTAATGATTTTTAGTTAAATAAACACATTTTAATGAGTAAAATGAACTTTTTATGACTAAAAAAATTTAAACTTTGAATATGATATCACATGTATATTTTACCTACTGTATGTAAAACGTGAGATAAATATGATTTATTTTGCATGATTTATGATTTTTAATGGTTAAAAGGTCGTAAATAGTGATTACTAGATTTCATGCCCGTGCGATCCACGGGTCTACGTTAATAACATTTTCATAATTTTCCTATATCATTTAACTTGTAAAAATAAACTTTTGAAATTTTAAGATTGTAATAAAATATACTCCGTAATGTTTAAGAAAATAATAATGATATATTGATTCAACTTCTATATTAAACATATTTTACCAATCTTGCCAGGAATCAAGTTATATTAGATCTATATGACTTGAATAATGATCCAAGGTACCTAAGAATTAAGCTTTCTAAGACAATGCTTAAGAGAATCAAAAGATTTTGAGTTGATCACCCTACCTTATGGTAATTGTCCGATATGGGACAATTCTACTAATTATAGGTATTAATATTTCACCACACTTACATTATTTTTCAACGTGTGATATATAACATATTAAGAATTACACTAAGTATGTGCAAATAATATGAGATTTTATACTATAATGATAACATTTTTTTACCACGAATCTTATAATTAAATTATTTTCATAATTAATACAAAATTTTAAGAGCTCTCTAAAACAATATTTGAGAGACTTAAACGATTTTGTATTGATATCTAAGTCCAAGGACGACTCTTATGTATAATCGCATGATCACTCCAGCTTCTGATATTTCTCCGATGTAGGACAATTCCTCTATTTATACATAGTATATTCACCACACTTACACTATTTTTTAATGTGGGACAAATAACATATTTAGTTGTATACCATTAAAATTAAAGTATTATTTATGATACTTTCTTAAATTTTTATTTATGATATTTTCCTAAATTAATTCTGATGATGTAAATTTCATTAAGGTGGAGATAATAATACAAACTTTTAAGAGTTCTGTAAGATAATACTTAAGAGATTCAAAAGATTTTGGGTGAATATCTAACTTTGAAAGATGACTCATTTTTACAATATTTTTTTTGTGAAATGAAATGTAAAAGGTTTTATATAAAAATTATAAACATCACTTGAATATAATATTGGAAATGTATATTGAGATAAATAAAAGATTTTTCACTTTATTTTTTTATGATACCTTCCTAAATTCATTTTGGATGATGTAGGTTTCACTAATGTGGATACAAACTCTTAAGTGCTCTCTAAGACAATATCTAAGAGACTCAAAAGATTTTGGTTGATATCTAAGTTCCAATGATGACTCCTATTTATAATTATAGAATCACCGCACCTTATGATAATTTTACGATGTGAGACAATTATACTATTTATACCTAGCATATTTACCATACTTGTATTATATTTCAATGTGGGACAAATAACTTTTAGGTAGTACACCATCAAAATTATTACTTATATAATACTTTCCTAAATTAAGTTTGATGGTGTAAATTTCATTATTGTGGAGATAAAATATAAACTTTTAAGAGTTCATTAAGACAATACTTAAGAGACTAAAATGACTCCAATTTATAATCATATTTTTGATCACTCCACCTCATGATATTTTCCGATATAGGATAATTTTACAATTTACACTTAGTATATATATTTACCACAAATACAGTAGTTTTCAATGTGGGACTAATAACACAATAAGTAGTTTATCATCAAAATTATTATTTATGATACTTTTCTAAATTAATTTTTAATGATGTAAATTTCACTATTGTGACAATTATAATACAAATTTTTAGAACTCTTCAACCCAATACTTAAGAGACTTAAAAAAAATTGTGGGTTTATACCTAAGTTAAAGGATGACTACTATTTATAATCATAGAATCACCAATATGTTATAGTAATTTTTTGATGTGGGACAATTTACTATTATATGTAATATATTCACCATACATACATAATTCTTCAATGTGGGACTAATAAAAAACTAAGTAGCACACCATCTTTTTCTGTATAATATTTATTTCTTAACTGTTACTAAACTATTATATTACTATTAGAATAATAAAAAAAATATTTTAAAGGTCACTTATTATATTTTAAAAGTATTTTATTAAAAATATAAAAAAGGTGATCATATTTATGATTACACCACCTTATGATCATTTTTCAATGTGGGACAATTTTACTATTTATACATAGTATATATTCACCAGTCACCATGCCTACATTGTTTTTCAAGTAACGCATTAAATAATTTATCATTAAAATTATTATTTATGATACTTTTCTAAATTTAACTATAGTTTAGATTATAATACAAACTTTTAAGAGCTCTTTAAGACAATATGTAATTAAGAGGCTCAAAAGATTTTGGGTTAAAACTTTATTTCCAAATATGATTCCTATTTGTAATCATAAGATCACCCACCTTATGATGATAATTTTCTGATGTGGGATAATTCTACTATTTATAAGTAATATATTCACCATACCTACATTATTTTTCAATGTGGGACAAAAAATATATACTAAAACTTACACCAAGTATGTGCAAATAAATAGTATGAGTTTCTATACTTTCGAGATTTTTTTTTACCACGAATGTAACTATATTATCTTCATAATTTTTGTTACGATACTTAAATTTTTTTAGTAATACTTTTCTAAATTAATTTTTGATTATGTAAATTTAACAATTGTGAAGATAATAATACACAAACTTTTAAGAGATCTCTAAGACAATACTTAAGAGACTTAAAAGATTTTACTTTGATATTTAAGGTGAAAGGATGATTTCTATATATAATTATAGGAGATTTTACTTTGATATATAAGGTCAAAGGATGATTCCTATACATAACTATAGGATCACCCACCTTATGTTAATTTTACGATGTGGGACAATTCTACTATTTAAACATAGTATATTCATCACATCTACAAACTTTTAAGAGATCTCTAAGACAATTTTTAAGAGATTATAAAAAAATTGGGTTAAAACTTAAGGTTTCAGGACGACGCCTATTTATAATCATAGGATTAGCCACTTTATGTTATTTTTCCGATGTGGAATAATTCTACAATTTATACGAAATATGTTTACCACAACTACATTATTTTTCAATGTGAGAAAAATAATATATTAAGTAGCACACTTTTTTTTTAAATATATATTTCTATTATTTTTATTTTATATAATAATTAAAAGGTTATCCAATTAATTTTTTATATGCAAAGTATTATTTAT